>CAJNIZ010020225.1:3817-27242 GCA_905231905.1 Symbiodinium pilosum | reverse complement strand
ATAGGCATATGACTGTATCTATATACCTAACTTAAATACCTGTATATCTATAATTACATGTTCCTACAGTGGGAAGCCCCGCCAGCCGAGGCGGGCGCGCGCTAGCGTTTACAATTAACAGACACCTAGAATTGGGGTACTGCCCTCGTTTTAGGCTTAAGGGTTAAGGATTTAAGGTTCAGGCCTAGGCCCCCACCTTGTAGCCGTCTATATTAGAATTAGGGGTCCTATTAAGGGTTATATATATATATATCTATAGATACACGTGTATATGAAGCTATATTGAATGATCCAACTGTTACAGGATGGGGGCAGTACCCAGCCCATAATCTGGAAACTCTCTGTTTTTTGGGATGTGGTCTAAGGGGAGCAGCGATGGGCTAACAACGTTTATGCAACACGCAGCGGTTTGGTTTAGACAGTTTTGGTGCCGAAGCCGGGGTATACTAGCAGAACATCAGGAACCCAGTATAGGGGTCAGACTTGAAACCAATAGACTAATAGACTCTACAATGTCTGCCGGAAGGCTCCGCAATCACGAGGTTCCAAAACCTGTCTTGCTCAACTTGGATTTTGCCGAGAGAATTGTGTATGGGTCGAGTGGGTTCGGAGAATGGGACGGATACCCAAACCCCTGAAGATTTCAAGCTTGGGGAATTTCATCGCAATGCTGTACGATAAACTTTCTGAAGCAAGTGGTCTAGTTGAGGCTGCTGACCACGATGAGGAGTGTTTCGGAGCTTTATAACCCCACTGGCATCTCCACATGATGTCAACCAAGCGAGAAAAGCCTCAAGAAAGAATACGCGAAAATTCCGTACATCTTCAACAGTACCCCCCCCTTGCGAATTTTGGTATGCTTCGGCCTGTCCTCATGGAAGTTTCTCAAACTGAAAGGGCTTGCGGCTTGAGCCTTTGAGCCTTGGGACAAGCCTGAAGGTCTGGAAGCAACGGCACAAGCGGCACCCAAAAGCACATTCCCTGGATCTGCTTTTTCCCCAACAAGTTGAGGCTGTACCCCCTGGCCTCTCAAACCTGAAGCACTCCGGTTGGCGGGGGGGTGATATAGCCAATATAGCCCAAGCATGGGAACCTACCTGGCAATTGAAGTCGACACTGGACTTTGCCATAGCCTCAAAACCAAGTAAGGCTTGTGGCGGTTAGGCAGTACTTATGATAGCCACATTGTGCGGCAACATGTCAAAAGGGTTTGCAAATTTGTACATCTCCCGAAACCTTGCCCACCAGTGTAAACCGAAGACCTGGGTGACAATGCTGACCTCATCCACTCTTGTCTGGGTCGGGTCCAATTGCTCCCGCAGCTCAATGTCTTCCTTGCAGTCTTGTCTGATTTGTCCCCCACCCTCGTGTAGGGCTGTTGAGGTATTGAACTGGCATAAGGCTTATTAAGACTCCACGGGTGCTGGAGGATGATGAGTGTGCAGGGTCCCCCCTACGGACTACATGTCTGTTTATGCGGTCCTCTTGCTCAGGGCCCGGTGCCGAATACGCCTGTGCGTCCCCGCATTTCCAACTTCAAGGGTGAGGAGATTAAAGAAGTCAATGACTTATGTCGCGCAGCTGGAATCTCAATAAGGCTCTCCAAGAATAGGATCCCCAGCGCAAGAGGGCATAATTCAACCCTGCCTTTGAATTTGCTGGACCCCAAACCCACACCTTGCAATGTTGTGGAGCCACTACCTGGCACCCAACGACAATATGAAGTCTAAAGCAACATGTCACCTATTCTGTGGCATCTTGGGATGGGCCCATAAGCTCTAAATGAGCGGGCGGGTCTATAAACAGAGGGTCCCATTCCAGACCCCAATCTACCAGAACCCTTGTTACAGATACCACCAAAAAGAACAACTCTAAACACTATACATGCCTACAGCACCTAGTATCATCCTGGTAAGGCACCCAGCCCCAGCTTGTTTCTGGAAACTCCCAAATCCTGAAAGCCAAAACCAAAACTCAAGCCAAAACCCTGCATACCATGTTAGTTCTATGTTCTTTTCCATCCCTTCCATACGACCCACGTTTTTGTTGACGTATATGCTGCCCACTTGGACATCCTATATACATACATATATATATATATGCACATACATATTCATATATACATATACACACACCAATATACCCAAGGAACCCTATGTAGACCCACCAGAGACCATCTTTTAAAAGCCAAAACATCCTTCATCTCCCTAAACCCCAAACCCAAAATCCCTAGCTCCCTATACCCTAAATCCCTAAACCCTAAATCCCTACACCCTAATCCCCTAAATCCCTAAACCCTAAATCCCTACACCCTAATCCCCTAAATCCCTAAACCCTAAATCCCTAACCCTAAATCCCTAAAACCTAACTCCCTAAACCCTATGTTGACTGCCCGAAGTCCTTGAAGGCCAGAAGGTGGAATGGCTCATGGGATCCCTGGAGCCTGTGCTTGCAGCCGTCTAATGCAGTATAGGGTTTAGGGTTTAGGGTTTAGGGTATAGGGGTTATATTGGGATAATGGAAAAGAAAGTGGAAACTACTGTAGTATATTGGGGCTGTATTGGGATAATGGAAAAGAAAATGGAAACTACTATAGTATTTTGGAGCTATATTGGGATAATGGAAAAGAAAATCGGTGATTAATAAAGGGCTTTAGGATTTAGGGTTGAAGGTTTAGGTTTACAGTTTAGGGTTTAGGGTTTGAGGTTTAGGGTCTAAGATTTAGGGGTTTAGGGTTAACCCCCCTCCTTGTAAGGGCTTTAATGCTGGGATCCCTGTAGGGTTTCTGTAGGGTTTACGTAAGGTGTAGGGTGTAGGGATGAATTAAACCCCCGTCCTTTTAAGGGCCTTACTAATTACTAGGATTCCTATTCTAATCCCTATTAAGGGGAGGGGGTTTATTAATCTCGGGTCTACATTGGGGTTCAGGGTTTGTGGTTTAGGACCCTTAATGAACCCCAAATTCGACAAAGCCTAAGTATGGTTTAGGGTTTCAAGGTTTAGGAAATTTAAAATTTACCCTGCCCCAAACTACCGTAGAACGCCCAGAAGGATTCATGGAGGGGACGCAGGATCCCTAATGAACCCTAAATTCGACAAACCCCAGATAAGATTTAGGATGATTTAGGGTTTCAACGTTTTGGAGGTTTACCCTGCCCCAAACTAACGTGGAACACCCAGAAGGATTTATGGAGGCTTTACAGGAAGTATTCACGGACACATAGTCAGGTACAGGGTTGAGGGTTTGGTTTTTTTACCACCCCCCAAGCTACAGTAACAGGAAATGCCCTGTAGTCCCTTGTAAAGGGTAATCGTCTGCGAGGGATCCTTTTTCAGGGTCCATTTTTGTTTGAGGGAAGGTGCTTTGAAACAATCTGAGCATCTAGGGGGGGCCGTAGGGCTTCATAAGGGTTAGAAAAAGATCATGTTTGGAAAGTTGGCCAGCTTGAAGACTGCACAAGGCGTTGCGCGCACACGCCTTTGGCAAGGAGACATTGTAGATAGAAGGTTTGGGAGACCAAGCGGCCCGTCTGAGAGGTCCTCAGAGGCCTCAATACTGAAGCTTTGGGCTTACATGTCCGGAGCCCACTTTCATCTCTGACACTACAAATAGGGCATCAGGCATGGCTCGTGTGCACGCCACGCATGGCTTATGCAGGGATCGTGAAGGGATTTGGGGTTCGATGGTTTGAGTGGCCTGTCCTCACTGATCCCTCCAAGAATCTCGAGCAGTGAAAGCCGAAACCCAACACTCTGCTTAGAGAATCCCATCTGTGGGTTCACTTACTAACCTTCATGATGCTACAGCCATAAGCCGAAAGCTGGTAGGTGCCAAACAGGGTGTCCCAATACCAATATCCCGCAACCATGTGCGCTGTGTATAAAGGGGTTTTGGGTAGTAATTTCAGTTCTATTTTCCATTATCCCTATATAACCCCTATATAACCCCTATAATTATAGTAGTTTCCATGTTGCTTAGCAGCTTGGGGATCGGCACGTGGAAGAGGTCCACACGTACGACTGTGCTTGCTGCACCGCACAGTGAGACGCGCAAGCAAGGCGGCACTCTCCCTTTTGCGTCGAGTGGGTCCTGTAGGGAAAAGTCAAAGGCTGGTGCGGGCAGTCAAGGCACACAAGGGTTTACAGCGCAGGTGGTCATGACATGAGCCATTGGCTAAACTCCTCGTATCCCCTTAATAACCCCTATAATACTCCCCTTTACAACCCCCTAAACCCTAAATAAAAGGGTTATGTAACCCCCCTTTATGGAGTTTAGACTATAGCTCACAGAGGTTTGTCCTTTTCAGGCTGATACAGGCACATTGGATTGGAGGCCGAAAGTAAGTGGCCTCTCTGCAGCAGCCTTCGAAAACCTCTAAGAGGAAATATCGGGCTTGGGGACATACAGGGGATATATATAGGGATACATAGAAAATCTATGTGTGGGGGTTTTATGGGATTTAGAGATCTTACCCCCATGATGGAGAATAACAGTAGGCAAGAACATGCATAATGGAATGCAAAATGGAATTACATACGGGCGTAAACGGATTGTGAAGTGAAGGGGTCTGACTGCTCACCATCATCATTTTGAGGTCCATTTGATGTACCTTGCGCAAAAACCAAGTATTGATTATACAACTAATCAATCTAGAACCCACAATTTTGAAAATTAATAGGCTCCTATCTCTCTCTCTCTTCTTCTTCTTCAGGCTATGTGCGCCCCTTGCAGGCACACCGGAGGGAGGCTCCGAACCCGGGCGCGTGCTGTCTGGTCAGGTCGGCACCAGCAGGTACACGGAAACCATTCGTAGATTCAGTACTTGCAGGTACAATGTTCCCCTAGTTCTCTTCTTGATTGGTATCCTTTCCCACACTGGCTGTGAGACTAATCACCATGGCCTTTCTCACACTGGCTGTGAGACTAATCACCATGGGAAGAGCTTATCCGGAGCTCCGCAGCAAAGGAAAGATTTTCATGATCAGGTTTGGAACCCAAAATGTGAGAAATCACGGCTACACAAGAATCTCTCTCTCTCTCTCTGTCATTTTCTCCCAAGGTCCCTACCTGACATTACATATTCATCCTGACGCTTCCTGGCTCACCAGACAAAATGCGCTGCTTTAGGTTTCCTCTGTCCATCTATCCCACCCGCAATGAATTTATCGGGGGGGATATCCTTATCCAATCTCCTCACCAAAAAAAAACTCCCACAAGAATCTCTTCCCACAATGACCTTATGCCTTATAACTACAGTCTGAGGACTTGTATGCGAAGGTCAAAGTGCTCAAGCTGGTGTTTCCACTGCGTGCTTGAATGGTGAATGGAGAAATTACAGCCTCAGCAACTTTGCTTTCACTGGTGCTCCCGTGGTAAACTTTGCTCTGTGTTGCGCCTCTGGTATAATGCGGCGCTTTACTTGCGAGGCGCCTGACGAGGCACCATAATTTTAACAGCACTTTATAATCACATTAAGTGGAGCGATGTAATGCTAGAATATACCCAAGACCCTGCTGCTCCCCTGCCCCTCCAAGCATGAATGGAAGCCCCTGGTCCCCGAAGCCGATCTCCTGAGTGCAAGAAGTTGCGATGAAGTCCTCGAATCAAGCAAGAAAGCACTTGTTTGAGGTAGAGGCATTCCTGAGGTTGGGTTGCGTGATTCTATATGTGGTCCGTATATCTGGCCGTGTCATGTCTCCCTGCGTGCCTTTCTGTCTTTGTTGTTGTTCCTGCTGCTGCTAGTGACGTTGGTGGTGTTGTTGTTGTTGCTGCTGCTGTTGCCGCTGCTGGTGCTCGTGCTGGTGCTAGTGCTAGTGCTGGTGCTGGTGCTAGTGCTATTGCTGCTGCTGCTGCTGCTGCTGCGACGCAGCCGCGGCCGTGCCGTGCCGCTGCCGCTGCCGCTGCTGGTGGTGCTGGTGCTGGTGCTGGTGGTGCTGGTGCTTTCTGCTTGGTGCTTGGTGCTTGGTGCTTGGTGCTTGGTGCCGGTGGTGGCGGCGGCGGTGGTGGCACTTTCCACAAAATCATTGGATAATTATATTAAACATGCAAAAATGTGGAAAAAGCGCACTCCCACGGTGACCCGTTTTGTGTCAATAACCCCCAAAGTTGTCCCCTATATAGTCCTGTATACAACCCACTTAAAGGAGTTTAGATGATGGCTCTAGCGGCCTGATGACCAACATCAAGAAGGAAGGCCGTGATTGGGTGCCTGTATCTAGAAAACTAGCCCTCTAGTCTATCCTTACATCCACCTAGCAGGCCAGGCCCTATGTAGTAGTTTCCAAACAGTAGGAGCTGCGTACTGAGGGGGGCCCCAATCTAGACCCCGAAATACTGTAGTCCTTACTATGGGGACCCCAAAAGCGGAAGATACAATTTGTTGAAAATCCACATGTAGCTGCCCTCAACATATGACGCCCAGCAGCCTGGTCTGAGAAGATTTCATATTTGTTGGCGGGCCATTTGGAAACAAGATATCACCAGATGAGTTATCTATATATAGACATATATATATATAAAGACTCTACACTCTGAGTATCTCCTTAATAACACCGATAATACTCCCCTATATAACCCCTACATAACACCCTCTAAGGAATTTAGACTATAGCCATCCTTCCTGCAGATTTCTCCGCCTGTCCTTGAAATCCTGAAGATCCTTCTGGTGAAGCACCACCTGACGATCGATGACTTTTGTGGATCTCCCTAGCTGGGGTTGACTCAGAAAACTAGATGATGTGGCTGGATTTTTGGTTGCTAAGTAGAGCAACAATGTGTCTAGGAATTACGAAAGCATTGCCAGCGATGCTGGACGCAGGTTATGTCAAGCGCCTTGGTCCAGGTAGTAGCTAGGAAGCCATCTTCAGAGCAGTCCAGGTGAATAGCGCAACACATATACACAGACTGCACAGATGTATGTATATACATACATTTAACCCCATTTCCCGTTCCATCTTCCATCTCCGGTTCCATCTTCATATCCATGTGGGTTGTTCTCAACAATATGGAACCCTTTCCGTTATAGATTACATCACGACATCTAATATGTAGGGGTACCAAAATGGGACCCACATTTCGGAAACTACCCTAAACCCTAAACCACAAAAAAATAGCTTCCATGTTCTTTTCCATTATCCCTACATAACCCCTATAGACCCCTACATACGCCCCATTTTGGGAGCTACCCATGTGAGTCTTCATGATCATCAAGGCCAACCAGGCCTGCTCAAAGCATTTGCCACGCAAGTTCGTCGAGGTCATCAAGAGATGCCTTGGTTGATACGGGGCTTTCAAAAAATCGGGTCCCCTTTTTTGGGGGCAGTCTTGGATGAGGAGTATAGCATATTACCTGTTGGGTCTATAGAGATGCCTTAGCCGATTTCGATCCCTGCATTCAAAGCGTGGTCGGCCCTGCTGCAAGTGGAACCTGACATCATAGGTACGTGATACTGGTGTAAGAACTAGAATAAGTGGAAGTCTAAAATGGGGTGCGGACGATCCCACTAGTGTGATCATTACCCATATGCCTCCAAGTACGCAAAGCTGTGAGGGCCTATCCATGCGGCAAAACTGACATGGACATGGCCATAGGCTGTAGCAGTCCGCTTAAACCAAAGGTGGCTCAAGGGTTTCCTAACGGCCCCCTGATTTGAGAAATCCCCCACAGTTGCAAGGGCATGTTCACACTGTCTAAGATGATAGCTTTCAGGACTTGTTTCTGCAACACATCAGGGTGCACCTGCAATACGCCAGCCAAAGCACTTCAGACAGTCTGAGGAGCTGTGGATGCGCATTTCACTGTCAAGCCTTGGCATTCTCTCAGTGCAATGTAGCAAGGCCTCCTACTTTGGGGTTTGCCATGCAACACTCTTCGCGCCGTTGAGGTCCGAAATTGAACTGCCGGACTCGGCCTCCGGATCCCTCATCACCATCTTTGCGCCCTGTATACCCTGTTTTGTACACCGATTTCCTAGATGTGGGATCCCCAAGTATAAGGTACCTCCACGGCTGTGCAAAAGCATGGCTTTGCTATGAAATCCTGCGGCCTGTCGAACATATACATATGGGTTTAGGTCTAGGTTTACCATATGTGCCGGGGACATACAAGGTCGTTAACTTAGTAACAGAAAAGAAGGATTGCACGGGTATACAGAGACATCACTGCCCTTTGCTCCTGCTGGCCTACCGCACATCATAGTAGGCTGAGGACGTTAAGAAACCTTTGCCTGGGAAGTCTCTAACACACACCGTCGAGCTCCAAGGCTACATACTCCACTTATTTTCTGCAGTCCATAGGTTATGCCTGCTTGGGGTCCGCGCAGGTATATAGGCAAGCTGTTTGAAGAAGGCACGCGGATCGTCTGCTGGATTCGTGCGAATAAACTTGCAGGGCGCGTGGAGAAGGCCTACGTGTTCGCCTTGACACAACCGTACAGACAACAGCATACCTACATACCAATCCAAAACAACCATCCGTGGACTCCACATTAGCTACTTCTTTTACAGTAATCCACTGCCCCTGCACTGCCCCTCCCCCACCACCTTGCAAGTTGCGTGTAGAAATCTGTCTTACATTAAGCCCGAAGCCAAGAAGAACGGCGGCATTTGGGGATCAGGAGAGAAAAGTATGCAACAGCAAGCGCCTTGCAGGTCTTCAGTCATGGTTTACATTGAAGGTATCGGACTCAGTCACAGCTCAGATTCAGAACTTGCTGCATGCACAGAGCTTCTTGAAAACAATGGGTTCCGTAAGGAACTTTAAGAAGGTTACACTAGGCTGAGTGTATGGTACATAATTCGGCTTCCTCACTCAAAGAAATTAAGTTCCTCAACAGCAACCCAGTAATGTGGGTGTGCTGGGCCAGTCAATAAGTAGCTCTGAGCCCTCTGGCCCATGCGGTTGCAATAGCCAAGCGACAAGACCTCACCATCGCATATCCCGCGCAACCTTGTCGCAAGGCACCAGTGTCATACTTGGTCTTCTGTCACGCGGCTAGAGTCAATTTGACAAGTCTGCCCTCCTCCAAACGAAAATGAACAACCAAATTGGCTTCTTTGGCGAGGTGCATACTCTACCAAGGTCCGCTCCCCCAGGTTTCGTGACACTTTCGGGGCATGATGGACCTTGAGCCCCAAACGCAAAGCTACCCCATCTCGGTATGACCCATGTTTCTTGGTGGTACCTGAAATGGACACCGAATGCATACACGCGCCATTTTTCCCAATGAACCGTACATTCACTCACCAAACTGATTAGGAACCCCAACTCCGCAATACTCGGCACCGTGGTGATGAAATTAGGAAGCACCCGAGCTGGTCAGCCTACTGAGCTTCCTGCAACCCCAAGCAGCCCCTTATAGCCCATAAAGCCAGAGGGAATTGGGATTTAAGGTTCGCACTGCGCTGTAGCGTGAAATAGAAGCAAGTCGTTGGGATGGGGTATCATCGCTAAGTTGGAGCGCTGTCACCGTATTTTGTACTGCCAGCTCTACAACGTACATATCACCAACACAGGCCAGTTTGCGTTGACTGCTAGGCTGCTAAAGACCTGAGACAATCATGAAAGAAACATCTGGTTGGAGACCTCCGAACTACTGAGCAGTTTCCTTAGCAATCTGAGGTCCAAGAACAAAAGCTCCACACCTAGACTTTTTCGATGCTGTGATCCCAGCTCACTCAGACTTTGAGCATTTGTAAACCAAATTTGAAGGAACAATTGACGGCCGAATTCACCAGAAGGCCAGGGGGCATCGTGCGGAAGCTGGCGGTCAGGGACTCTGCGTCAGAACAGTGGAACCTATTAGAGGCTTCATACATGTGTATAGAGAGAGAGAGAGAGGGAGAGAGAGAGGGAGATGTGTACAGATTTATAAATGTATGTATATATATATATATATATGTTGAGTGAGGCACTGTATTGGGGGTGTTACTGTTACGGGATAGCTCATATAGCACCAGCTTTCATGTGATGTTTCACTTTCTTTCCCATATGATTCTCCATTACTACGGGTTTATGAATTTCCCTTTGTTCGCAGCTGGCTTGGCTTAGGGTTTACACCGCGGGCCAGTTTCAGGTTACCGGTCCTAGAGCCTAAGCCCTTAACCCCAAGCCCTGGCTCATGGAGCTTAAGGCTGTGCAAGTAAGGCATGGGTTACGAGCTGCCGGCACAAGCCTATATAAGCTACTGTATAGTCTAAACTCCTAGTCTCCGCCTTTACAACCCCTATACTACGCCCTATATACTCCCGTATATAACCTCCTTTAAGGAGTTTATGCCATAGCTCAGATGGTATAGAAAAAGGTTTATATACTAGGAACTCGTAATATGGTTTGGGCTAGTATCCCTTGTACAGATACTGAGGATCCTTTGTGAGCAAGTGATGCAAGGTGTTCTTTGGGATCCCAGAGGAACTCATCTTCAGTAGATAGAATATGGGGATCTTATTATATTATACCCAAAGCCATATTCGATCTACTTAAGGGGGACTATAGGTTGCGGGATAAAACGCATGGACCGACGTAACTAAGACTCCACAAGCCTAAGCCCTCATTCTGAAACAGCTGCTTACCGCTGCCCCCATTGAGAATCTATATTTTAGGATCCGCTCAGGGATCCGAATAGCGGATTTCTAATTAGGGGTCCTTGCCATGAAGGAAACGACACAAGATCCTTGCTGCAGCTGTAGTACGGCAACTCCCCAATCCACACAAAAGGCATCAAGCATTCCTAGCCATCGTAGCGCTGTCTCGTTCAATATTGTCTATAACTCCTTAGAGTCATAGAGTGCCATAGTGCACCCCTGTTTTGAGGACGACTCCAGATCTGGGCGCAAAGCCCATGTTAAGCCAGGGATCTGAGATCGAATGTTGGACAGCACGCTGGCTTCCATCATCGCCGACATGATGATGGCCCAGCCCAACACAACGGCTTGAAGAAAGATGCTGAAGCCTTACAGGGAAAGTTAGATAGAGTCCCTGAAAGATGTCAGCGGGCAAATGCTGTAGGACGGCCCTCAAGCATAGCAGCCAGGTATAATCAAGTAGACAGAGGTTGACGACATCTTCCAAACATGAAAGTAACTTTGGTTCACCCAGCGGTTTACAGGGATTCCAATGGGTACTTCCCCCCCCCCCCTCCCACCCGATGAAAGTTTGCAGTATGGATGTTGTGGTCAGCTACAGCTATATACATTCATCATAACAGCATTGTGCACCTGTTGGTGAAGGGGGAGAGTACCCAGTAACTAGTGCTTTGTTCGGGCGCACACAATGTTGTCACTCGGACATTCCAGCCATGCTGTGTTTTGAGGTAATGTCCTGTAGGCAGCTGCATGGTTGGTACCAATATCGCTGTGCAAGCATAGCCCCAAGCCCCTATTCTAACTGCTTGGGCCCCTCCACTCTCTAAGACTCTGAGGCAGAAAGGTGCATCAAAGCAAAGTCGCCGGGATGAAGCAAACCACCCGGGCCGTTGAAGTCGGACCAGATCTGGCATGCTGAGAGTAGCACCTGCAACACCCCAAAAAAGTGAAAGAGTGGGTATAGAGGGACATTTCGGGGATATAGGGCCCCAACAAGGGATTACATGGGGTGCACATGTGGATACGAGCATTGTAAAAGTTTTAGGGTATCTCGCCCCAAACCAGCACTCGAGCCCACAAGGGACTCATCAGCCCTATCTGTCACACCCTTGACCCATACTGAACACACTTTTCCTGTTTGTCTGTCTTCTGTTGGTATGTTCTGCGGGTGCTCGTTACAGTGCTTTCATTTTGGGGGGGGTGCAGGGCCACCTGCTTCAGAATCACCCTAATCCATCGACTTGAAGTCAAAGACCCGACCCTATAGGAACCAACCCACAGCATTAACGCTAAACTCAAACAACCCCACGTGGACCCCAAGAAGCAAATAAAAGAATGAACTAAAACCACCCATACAAAAAAAATACATATTCTACATACTCTGGGGGGGTCCTGATAGAGTCCGAGCCCAATTCTGGCATGGAACCTGCCAGGGGGCCGAAAGCTTAGTGTCGATGGCCACGGCAGCGAGAATGAAGCGTACTCCGGTTAGGTGAACATCCATCCTTGACAGGCTCAGGGATGAGGAGTATATTGGGGCTATTTTGAGATAATGGAAAAGAAAATGGAAACTGCTATAGTATTTTGGGGTTATATTGGGATAATGGAAACGAACATGGAAACTACTGCAATGGGGTTATACAGGGTGCCTTCAGAACATTCGCCCGTGTCCACAGGGCTTCGTGGACTTTGGATCTCGTTTTCAAGCCGTTGGCCGGTTTAATCTTAATAGCCAGGTGTTCTTGCCTAAGGTTAAGAGCTGAACGGCAAACAGTAAGGCTCCTGTCCCCCCAACCTACGAATTGCCTTATAGCACCAGTTTGCATTTAATGTTCCATCTTCTGTTCCATTTGATTCTGCATTATTAGGAAGGTGATGGGTTTCCAATGTTCTCATACAACACGTGTGGGCGACACCTTGGATTCTGGAAATTTTGGGAGGATAGCCATTGAAGGGAGAAGCCTCTGCGATAAGCGTGTAGGCAGAGAACGTGAAGCACTTCCAAGAAGGAGCTCTACAATGGGAGAAACCAGCATTATTCATTATTCACATGTAGGGAACGCTCCGAATGTAATCCACAGACCCGTAGCCAAGCATCACCTTGTTGTCGAAGGTGCTGCTATCGGCAAAAGGAAGGTGAAAGAGCGCAATCGCCAGTGCCGCATAAAACGCAGAGCCTCAGATGCTGTTTCCTCGTTGGTCTATGTATGGATCTTGTACCTGTGTTGGCGAGCTTCTCAAAAGGGTCGCAATAGGAAGTTTAATGAAAGTCGTTTGCAACCCCCATAAAAACCCCGGCCCCATGAGGGCACCCCATCTTAAGAATTCAAATGGGCTTTTGTATAGATGTGTTGCGCCTTACTTTCCGGCCACATAATATCACTTTCAACCTAAAATTCTAGATCAAACACACCATTCCAGGCGAGGTCGGTGAGGTCATCGAAATTTGCCCAGAGCTTTCAGTATTCGAGCGCTTGGACCCTTGAAGGCATGATCACCACTGGTGTTACACTATCCCCAAAAGGATCCCCATAATCCCCTAGAACTCCTACATATCTCTGGAGTCACTAGACCCTCCTCTTTTATTTCAGAAGCTCCCAGATGCACACTTCCCTGAACAAGCGTGACAGCGGTCCCTATTCTGGGCTATTTGGATCCCCGGGGCCCTAAACCCTAAACCCTAAAGACAGCAACCCAGGAGCAGTACATCCTGACACGTTCCGGTGTCAGCTGGACTGCGTGGCTGGCCGTTGCCGTGAACAAGACATAGAAAATGGAGGTCAAAACGAAGAATACCGCCTCGTTCCTGGTTTCACATTGGCTTTCCATTAACAATGCAACTGCACATTCCGTTTTGGGCTTTTCAATGTATAACGAAAGAAATTAAAGCAATTTCCAACGCTGACCCAGGCTCATACAGGGAGAAAGGTAGAGGGAATACATCCAATACGAAACGGCACAGGCGGAGAAAAACTGGCTTGCGCTAAGGAATTACACCAATATGATATGGGCTTATGGTAAAATAACAGGGCTTCTTTACAATGGTAGCTCAAATCAAATTCCTGAACAGCAGCTCAGAGACAGATGCGAAACTGGAGGCCATTAGCCAGTTGGCTTTTCCTGGGATTAGGAACAGATTCCTCATTGGGATAACATCGAAAAAACTGGAGGTTCATGCTCCTGATTGAGTTTTAGTATATTGAACCTTTGAACTTAAACGTGTTTTCACTGAACCAATAGAGTAGCAAGACAGACGACTGTCCTGCAGCTTCAGAGAGGGTTCAGCCTTTCGGGCAAGCTTTTGCCTTTGAAGGCACCCCGAAACCCTAATCCCAGCTACCGTAGCACTCCGGAAATCTTACACCGAGACCCTGAAGCGCGCACTGAAGTTCCTGGTGAAAACCTGGGTTGCTGTTAAGGAACTTAAACTAGGTTGTTATAATTGGGGAACCCTATTCTTTACCATGTACCCAAATTATGGAAACTTAAGCTAAATTCTTTAACAGCAACTCAGAAAGGGAAGTAGATAGTCCTTATGTTTCCTCTCCTGACCCGCTTTGGACCTGCCAAGCAGCGGGACGAAACAGCTCTCTAACCCCAAAACAATGGGTATATGCGCTGCAATAATGGAGGTTTGGGAGGTCTAGGTTAGGTGGACCCCCGACCCAGTAATAGTGACTATAGGGGATAATAAGGATTATTATTAGGATCCTATTATACCACTATTACAGGGTGGGGGGTCCTCCTAAGGTCTAGGTACAAAAGGGTCCACTCAAGAACCCAGCTTCTGGTCTCTTCAAGCGCCGTCTCAAGCCTTGTCAGCTAAGCAAACAGCATCAAAAGAGCTCAAATCCAAGGCTTTGGGCTAAGAGCTTGATCTGGGCGCCGCTGTCAAGGCCCACCCAAATCATATGAGCTGTAGTCTAAACTCCTTAAAGGGGGTCATATAGGGGATTATATAAGGGATTACTATAGGGGTTATTAAGGGGGATACTAGGAGTTTAGATTATAGCTCATATGTGAACCGGTTCCGTTATGAAAGAGCAATGGAAAGTAGAACTAAAGGGCCACCTAGGGATGGTAGAGGATTGAGGGTCTTCACAACTTCAATGCGGTGATCCTGCACTGCAAAGTTCAGCTGGGAATGTCTCCACCTTTGGAACCCCTGTAACACTGAACACCTGGACGCAGAGCTCTTCGTTTGGGTTGCTGCGAAGGAACTTAAGATAGATTACCAGAAGGGGTTCCCAGTACAACTACAGTACAACGTTACAAGGGTGTTGGGAATTTTCAAGGGCTTAGGGATAACGTACCACAATGTAGATAGGCAATGAAGGTTAGGGTGTCCTCGCAAATTGTAACTTAATTTAGGCTTCTTAACAGCAACCCGGCCATGTTCTGTTTCTGTACTTGCCTCAGGGCTACGGGTCCTCAAAAAGACCTGCGCACGCCCGACAGGAAATGGTGGAATGGCTTTCTGCAAGATTCCTCTCTGTTCTTGTCACTTTGCCTTTTGCCGTCTTTGGGATCATGTAGACAATGCCCTCTGAAAGGATTTGCTTGCATCACCCCAGCTTTAGCCCTAAACCCTGGACCTCTCCCCAGACTGCATACCAGGCACAGTGCCAAGATAAACAAACTGAATGTTGATGAGCCTTCTGACAGTGATGAGGCTATCCTTGCGGTCACCTCCATGATTAAAAACCTTGTCAGTCCCGGGCTCCAACGATGCAATCGCATTTCTTTTTTAGCACGTCTGACAGACACCGTGCATGCAAATCTGTGAGGCCTCCTTGGCGAGCTGAATCCAAGCTTCTGACAAATCATTCAGACCGGGCACCTCCCCTACAATGAAAAGTGAGCCCCGATGCAACGCCCTGGAATCTCATATCCCAAGTCTCCTGCAGACCAAGCCGGCAGGAGATGAAATCAAAACACTAAAGCTCCACTTTCAAACTGCCTTTCTTATTAGCAATCCTACCAAACCCTAAACCCTACACCCTTAGCCCACACTGCCTCGCCGTGTAGGGTTCCTTTGTTTAGGGCTTGCATGGTTCTACAGAGATGGGATTTATAAACTGCAGAACGCATAATCCATTTCCGATAGCCCCTGTCTTCCTAGACTCTCCTCCTACCCTCTACTAGGGCCTAAGTACCGATTATTAGGGACCATATATCCCCAATTAAGGGTACAAGGAGGGTCCTGGTTCTATCTTCTTCAGGAGGGCTTTGCTGGTAGGCTCCTTGGGGGGGAAGGTAAGGCCTGCGGGTCAATATTGGGATAATGGAAAAGAAAATGGAAAGTACTATTTAGGGTTCTAGGGCAGCAGTCAAGATTTCGGAGCATCCGGGTATAGCGACCTGATTCTTAGGATCCGATCAGGGCCCCGAATGCCAAACCACACCCCAAGACAAGATTGTTGATCCAGGCAAACCATGGCAAACCCTTACATCAAAAACCCCCCAACGACCCCCTGCCCACTCATTCTTTCAGAGCTTCTGACAAAATTATGGCTCCCCATCCGCAAGGGCCTAAGAAAAGAAACGCACACACATATGGAGCGGTGCACCTCATACAAGCCTAAATTCCAAATCCTGATCCCAAAACCTTCAAATCAAACCTACAACCACTGCTAAACTAGATAGATTCTCATCACAAATGCTGGATTCACGGGTACACAGTATGTTCTACCTGCTTTTAGAGGACCAGACCTGAACGCCCTTAACACTTAAACTCTCCAAACACACGGAGAACCTGCATTCTAGCCCAGGATAAGCCCTTCATAAGGAAAGATCATGAAATGTCCCCATGCTTGGACACTCGTCCTATCCATGACTTAATACGCAACGTGCGAGGGTCTGTGGATTGCTTGCGCGCACATGGGTTCCGAAGCCACACAACGACAGCACGGATGTCTCTGTGAGAGAGGCACCTGGGAGGTGTGGAGATCTTTTATATATGTAATGTAAAAAAATGCTGGTATGTATATGCAGGTGTATATGCACATATATATAGATATATGTATATGTGCTCACGACCCCCCCCCCCTACCGCATGCTCGGGTGGCTATCGACTATCTTCTCGGCTCCAAGCAAAGATAAGCCAGGATGAAACCATCCCCACCCGTGCGGTCTGGTTTTTTATGTAACCTATTCCCCCCCACCGCGGGCCCTGTGGCCTGTTCGCATTAGGTTTATGGAGGAGGTTGCAGCAGGTCCATAATGGGTTTATCCACAAAGTCTCATGGAAGGTGTAAAGTAGATATTTCCAGAGGGTTCATGTGTTCTACAAACTGTGTGTGTCTGTGTGTATAGGAGGAGGACCACCCGACCATGATCCCTGTGACTGCTGTTTTTTTTGTTTCCGACGAAAGCTTCAGGACCTAAGAACGACAGGGGCGCAGGGGGTTGACACCATTGGGGGGAAGGGCGGTGCGGGAACGCAGAGTGCAGGAGTATGTACATATGTATATAACCATTTGTAAATGAACATATATGTATATGTGAGCATGTATGTACTTTTTGCAACTTCGCACGGCATGGGCTCATGCTTGGGCTAGCCACCTTAGCTTTGCTGTGTGCTAGCCAGCCACACCGCTGGGCCTGCACCCCTGTCATCTCTTCAGGGGCCGTAAGTGGCCATGTGAAAGGTTTTGTGCTCAGGGAAGGCCCATCGGAAGTCCACTGATGCTTTTACTTTTAATTCCTTGCCAACTGGACATGCCACATCCAAGTGGTGAGTGAGTGAGTGAGTGAGTGAGTGAGTGAGTGAAGTTATTAGGAGCAAGAGATAGACTGAGCGAGAGAAAGATAGAGAGAGAGAGAGAGAGCTATGCAATTGCAATTTAAGGCCTCAGGTGTGTATACCTGGAGCTTATGGGCATCTAGAAGGATGAATCGCACGGCCCAGCATACAAGCACTAGAGCTTGGAGTCTGTTAATCAGAAGGCTTTGGTGTTGGAAATGTCTACAGGAGAGGAACTACGAATTTCAGGATGGAGGTCCGAATTTGCCTGAGGCATCAAGGTATCATTTGACAAAATTATCTTGGATGTGACAGGAGAAGCCCCATGTACTGAACTTATGCTTACAACATCTGCGTCGACAGCGCCACTTCCTCTGCAATGGCACCAGTATGGCCCAATCCCATAGGAAGTATTGCTCAACATAAGCTTAAGGGTCCCCTTCACATTTCCCAAGCTCGGGGCTCCGAGTGAAAGACCCCAATGGAGACGCTTACTGCTGAGCAGAATGCCAAACAATTCTTTTTTCTGAAAAGAGGGGTGCTTTTTTGGGGGTCCCTATCATAAAAAGGATTATTGTATATTGGGTCTATATTATTGGGGTCCTCCTACAATGGGGAACTACCAAATTTCCAGGAGTCCCAGGCACAAGTGCACGAGCCAGAAGGCCAAAGCGCCAATCAAAGCAGGGGCCGCTTCTCCACACCGGGGATCCCACATCCAACGCAGTGGCAGAAGCATTTGAGCAGTTATCAAAACTCCGGGCCCTTTTTGGCCCAGCTGGGACAGGAGTAATTAAGACACTGGCAGAAAAGGCTCGGGACTTAACAGCTGGGATGGCGATTGACACTTGGAGGGACCATGAGCAGAATTCATGAAGCCATCCCTGAACAGCATCATATCTGAATAGCTTGAGTTCCTCCTCTCTTGCATCTGTCTAATACCTGTACTCGTTGGTGTCGCTGCTACGGAAACAAATAACCTGCTACTTCCCATCATCTGGTGTATGCATTCATACATGTTCTCCCAATCCGGAACGATCTTCACCACAGCCTGCTATGTACACTTCTGAGCAGACTGCTGCGATGCGGGCACTCGAGTCTGGGCATGTCTCATGCCCAGGGGCTTTCTATGTCTGTAAACAACACAAATATTGGGCCCTAAAGTCTATGAACATCAGCTATGTTGGGCTGTTTGAAGCCTTTGGGATGACCTTACCCAGGGAGCCAAATCCCCCTTAACTAAGGCATGTCCCTTACATCGAATGAAGGTTCCTGGTGTAATTTCAGTTATATTCCAGAATTAAGCAATACAGGGCTGTCTGGCTATGCTTGCCGGCCAGGTTTCCGTGAAGTTGTGTTGTAAACCCATGGCAGGGGTACCTGAATTCCCTTTATTAGGCGCCACCTAGTAGGATTAGCCCTCTCCAGTGCTAAACAATAGTTGGAATGTGCCAATCAGCTTTTGCATTTCTTGGCTCTCAGTGTGTCAAAGCGCTTGTCTTACTAGTGGTTAGTAGTAGAGACTTGGGGAAGAGATCCTCTGTGGCCGTCCCTACAAAAAAATCCCTAGAAAAATCCCTTTAGCGCCATCATCCCTGCTCTAGACAGCTTCAGTTTCTCCAGTTTCTCTTCCATTTGATTCTCCAGTATGGGTTACAACTTGAGGTTGACCCTGAACCCTGAACCCTCAACAGCTTTGCTATTTCCACTTTGTTCTCCACTCCCTACTAGCCACCAGGCCAGGTAAGAGGATTGCTCCACTTCCACCAAACAGTGCCTGTAGGCCTCGTAATTGGGGATTTCTCTCTGCGTTGATGCAGCAAGCATATAACATGCTTGTCTTGTGATAGACATAAGCACCAAATATACAGTACAGTTACACACATATAATATGCTTATCTTGTGATCTACATAATAAGCACATAATACATGTATGTATGCAAAGAAATCCAGGGGTCAATTTGGTGCTCCCACTTTGGGATTTTGGGTACCCTGTGTATTAAGAGCCGGTAATGGGGACTCAATCAGGAACGTAATTCCGACCCCTCATGCGGGGTCAGGTCTCATTAAAACTAATGAAGAGTGTAGATCCCCACGGGGCCTCCAAATAAAGACTCCATAAGGAAGAATTATGGAGGAATCCAAGGGGTCCCTGTGCACTCCATCCAGCATTGGGCAGGAGCCTCCTCCCCGGATGCTGAATACCCGATTTATATCACCACAACAGGCCTGGCTATAACTTAGCTTTTGCCTGCTGTAATCCAAGCGACCATTGAATGTTCTTTTGTCTTTTCCTGTAAAATCTCCATTTCTGGTTCTGAACTGAGGTTTCCCCGCCTCAGCAGTAAACTCGGAACAGTTTGTAGGAGTTGATATATCCCCTACTAAGTAGCCTCAACACCAACCCCTACACAGTTTGTGTAGTATTTGATGTATCCCCTCTAACAGCAGAATGCTTCAGGTGCAGCTACCGGCCTTCGGCGTCTGCTCGCGGATGGCTGGTACTGCCGGCTCGGGTGCAGGAGCCTTGGGCGGGCTAGGTTTAAGGGTGTAGTTTACCCTAATCCCTAAACCCTTTCAGCGTCCAGGTTTCAAGCTTAAAGGGGTCTTGGTTCTGAAAAAGATTCTCATACGTGCTGGTGGTTTGTAGAATATGGAGGAAGGGATCCCTATCACCTATAGTAGTCTTCGTGCACCATCCCCAAAAGAATCTCTTTATCCTATTATTCCTCCGAGCCTCAATAACCAGAATGGGTACAAGTAAGCTCATAGCCCATCTAAAAGTATGAGTTGGGGATCCAGTGAACAACTTCAGTGTTGGATCCACTTCACTTCGGGTGCCTGTACAATACAATCGCCGCTATGGCTAACGGCAACTACTGTGGTATGGCTGAAGCAGCTACGCTCTTGAAGGCATCATATGAGCCATTGTCTAAACTCCTAGTATCCCCCGTAATAACCCCATAGTACTCGTATATATAATCCCCCTATATAGGCCCCTTCAAGGAGTTTAGACTATAGCTCATATTAATTTGACCATGCCACCAAGATGTCCCCTGCATGGCTGTGCATGTGATGCAGAAAGAGGTCCTCATTCTGCGTGGGTGATAAATGTATGGAGGATTTGGCGTTTATGGATACTTGGCATCAAAGCATGGCCAGAGTACTTTAAAGCAAACATTGGATACCCAAAGCACAAGTACTGCAGGGCAAAACCCCTGGTAAACGTCCTGGGGTTTGCGGTCTTCGCCTTCTAGCACGGTTCACGTCACCAAGTACAAGACGATTCAGAGCATACACACCTAAACTCTGAACCCCGCATCTCCGCCTTAACTTTGCAGCAGGAGTAAGGGTCAGAAGCAACCTGCGTTTCATCCTTAATCAAAACGCAGCAGAAGCCAAGACGAGTTTGCCCTGCTAGCATGATAAACAACGTCAGCTCTGAAGTTCTGCCTGGCGCGGCCCGAAGAAAACTTCTTGAATACAACGTGAAAGCAGAACAGACAATAAGACTTGTTAAGCTTGACTTTGTATCGCTGAGGGTCTAAATTGAGCCCCTGTGTGCAAGCAACTGCCCGAAAACAACAAGGATCGTTGATGCATGCGTGCCTCAAACCCTAAAGTAAAACCCAGCAGCTAAGCCCACAAGCAGAACCCCCCTCACAAGGCAAGGAGCAGTTGCTGCCTCTCGTGGAGGGACAATTCCTGGCTGCGACCACTCTGCAGATTCAGGTGTCAGTAACAGACTTTCGTGGCTGTTGTGCGAGGTTGAAGGCTTCAGGGATTAGGGTTTAGGGACAATGCAGGTGTTGTTTGATAGGGGTAATATAGAGGTTATTATATAATGATAATGGAAAAGAAAATGGAAACTACTATATCTATTAGGGGTAGCAACTTGTGTGATCCAGGAAATTTGAGAGGCTTGCTTATGGCAACTTTCAGGGGTTCAGGAGGAACCCAATGTGACGGGGCATGGGGCAAAGTATGAGCTTACATGATTAGAATAAACTTCTACGCAATGTTGGGAGCTCAAGATGTTTTTTCAGCTGCTGTTTCCGCTGACTGAGCTTTGCTCCGTCTAAGTGTTTGCTTTGTCTGCTCCAGTTTACCACAAACAACCCTTCTCCCATCTTTTTTGGGGCTCAATTTGCGGATGGTGAGGACCAGGCATCCAATTTCAAAGGCTTTACGATGGGCAGTTCCAATCCTTGGCAATTTGGCTACAAACAGCAAATTATTGGGGGGCTCGAGGGGACTTCAGGCGACTTAGATGTCTCTGACCTCCTTCTACCTGCCCCCTGCACAAGGGAATACAGCACATGTTAGGTGCCATACATCTGGATGCGCATGCATCATGCTACCCTCTCTGACTGGGTAGAGATAATGAGCTTTCTGTGTGCAAACAGAGTACGGTGAAATGCTCAGCCTGCTTGCGGCCTGCTGTGCTTATCAGAAAATGAAAGTGCACCTACCTTGCCACTCTGTGGTATGCCCTCGCTTGAAACATTGCTCTCCTCCTCCGAAATTGATCGCAACTCTCTAACCCTGCAGGTATAAGGGATCTATGAGGAAGGGCAGGGGGTGGCGGGTAGGGGTTTGTGTCGAATCCCATGCCCAACAGCTCAGCCCGTCCCAGCGCCGCCATTTGCCTGGAGGTAGAGGCGCCTTATTTGGGCAAACAAACTGAGCGAGGGGCGCGTTTTGGACGCTTTTTGGCCGCCCTCCAAAGAAGGCACAGTGATCTAAGTGCCGCAAGGCCTAGTTCCTGGTCGCCCGCAGAGAGACCATGTGCAGAAATAACTGGACGAAGTAGAAATTCAAAGAGCCCCTACATTGGAGTCCTGGCAGAAAAAGTCTGCAGAAGCGGCTTTCCACCACACCAGAACGTTACGGCACTTTCAGCCAGTTGGAGGGTCTGAGACAATGAGTCCGTTGACTGGGATGCCGGCAATGCCGACATGTACAAAGAAAGGGTTGAAGAAGGGTTTCTGACTTATGTAACTAAAGGTTCGGGGCAGGTTTGCAGCCCTCAAGGACAAGAGCTCAAGCCTTTAACTTACGTAGTGACACTTTATGCAGCTTCACATGTTTAACAGCAAGCACACCTGACATCTTGCGTCCCCTGGACATGCACATCTCATCCAACAAGAAGTCCCAGAAGTCCAATCCCAAAAAGCTCTACAGCCATGAAACCCTCCAACTATCACCCCACGAGGTTTGCTCCTGAAATCCACAATTTGCAAGCCCCAAACTGACCCCTGCAAGCGCACTCGCTGACCCAAAAAGCTAGTAGAGGATCATGTAGGCACAAAAGGGCGCAAACTGGAGAGGTCTGTTAGCCACCACAGAATCTTATCTACCTGTGAGGCATGTATAGTCGAGACGCAGTCTGCATCGGAAACTATTCATGCCTTATAAAAGCCTACATACCTTATCATGACGCAATCCTTTTGCAATTCTCATGAAATCTCTAGAAGGGTCTCCCGACACAACTCCTGAAACTCTTTCGCGCAAGGGACGGCTGCGGGGGCAGCGGCAACTGAACCAGGCGCCGGAGGCCGTGCGCCAACCATGACAGGCGCTGGCGCTGCAGCTTTGACCTTGGGCTATAAGGATTTTACGCTCCAGGGTTTACAAGGCCTAGTGTTTTAGTCTTTTTGGGGCCTGGTGGCTGGTACTTTGCGCTTACCTTGGAGTCTGATTAATAAGGAGAAGATGCTAGCACTTTGTGGGGGCAGGGGCGGTGGGGGCTGCGGCTGATGCTTCTACTGCTGCCGCTGCTGTTGCTGCTACTACTACTACTACTGCTGCTGCTGCTACTACTACTTCTACTACTACTACTCCTCCTCCTACTACTGCTACTACTACTACTACTACTACGACGCACGCGTCGGATATCTGACGGTGGGGTTGCTGAGTACATTTCAGTGGTTTACAACATTCGGAAATGCAGAACATGCTGTCCTTGCCAGTGAATTTGGGCTTTCGGTGTTTAAGCTATGTTTGGGTTTTTTTCAGCAGTTGGTAGGCGCAAAATACGTAGTTTGGAGTCCTTGCATTTCAGGGTCCCTGGGAATAAACGTAAAAGCTTTTTGGGG
>CAJNIZ010020224.1:147987-198173 GCA_905231905.1 Symbiodinium pilosum | reverse complement strand
CCCCACCCTGTAATAGTGATATACTGGGAATATGATAAGAGGGCCACAATTACTGTAAGGTTTTAGGGCTTACGGATTTAGGGGAGATCAGATCACCCACGATAGGATCAAAACATCCTTGCCTGCCCCAGCGCCAACAAAAACATAGAACTTAGGTGGACCCCCCACCCAGTAATAGTGACTATAGGGGATAATAAGGACCATAATAGGGTCCTCTTATATTCCTATTATACCACTATTACAGGGTGGGGGGGTCCTCCTAACATAGAACTTGGAACTGAAAACCTTATACCGAATCCCTTTACTCAAGGTGCACAAACCTCGCTGCGAAACAGAAGACTCCAGAGCCCTTTCTCTAAATCCTGCCGTCCTGCAATTTTTCAGGACAATTTCTATTCTATACCTTAAGAGAGCAACATCCCTGTTAGCCGATGCATTCCTTAACCAAAGTCACTAAAACCAACACCTGAAGCCCTAAACCAAAGTCTTGTCGCGGCACGGAGACGCGCTGCTTGCTCGCCTGGGCTCTCTCATGCTTAGTCAGGCTAGGATTTGGTGTTTTGGGAGTTTCGAGGTTGAACAAGAAAGCAGGAGAATCTTGACACATATGCTGGAAGATTATGCAGGAAAACGTGCAGAAGTTGCACAGGGGATAACCCAGCTAAGCTCAGCTGCCTTGGGTATTGAAGAAATGGACTTCGTAGGATACTTTCAGTGAACTAGTGAATATATGTAGTTGTGTGTCTGATATACAACAATCCTGGGACTACTGTTGACTTCAAACCTTCAGAGTACTATGTACAGGTTTTGGGTGTGTAAGGGCTTTTGGTTTACATAGTCTAGGGGTATGTCGGGATATCGGACAGGGGTATCTAGAGATATCATAGGGCTGTAGGGCCCCTAAACCCTGTGCAATACGCCCGGAACTAGCAGGCACTCATCCCGGACAAGCCCTGGCGCCAAGAAAACAAAAAGTCTTGACTGCAAGGACGTGCGGTTCTGGATTTATTGTTTAGAATGATTCCCAAACATGAGGGTGAGTTTTTGAGGGTTCCTACCATAAGATAACCTTTTGGTGCATAATTGCAAGGGGAGCCCTTGCTTGGAAATCTCCACGTCTAGGCGCTGAGCTACGCAGAGTCTGTCTACAATCTCTTGCAGCAGAGCAGCTTTCGATCAGCGCTGCGATTTTTGAAGCTGTTTTGAGCGCCAGAGCATGGCCTGAGGGGTTTAGGCTTTGTGTTTTGGGGACTTGGTGCTAACGGCCCTCATGGCTGCTACGGTTTAGGGTGCAATATCTAGCACTTAAAAGCGTGTTTCAAAACATAAGGGGACCCGTGTCAACGGTCAAATGACCACCGCCCCGCATCTTGGAAACGCCCAAATGCCAGTTGATTAGCTTGGGTGATGTGTAAACTGCCCTGAAATACCCAAATAGCCATAGGAGAGATACTAACCCTAAACCCTAAATAGTAGCTTCCATTTTCTTTTTCATGATTAGTATATAACCCCTAGAATTGGATCCCTATATAATCCCCTGAACACCACCACCATCTGAGAAGGACAGCCTGGAAACAACGCTGCAAGGAAGCAGGCCAATCAAGGGGCCTACATTTGATGACGTACATCCTTTGAGGTCTGTTTGGGCTACCCAATGTCATCATCATGCAAGGAATCTAATACTGTAATACCAGTAATTCTTCAGGCTTCTGCATTAGAAACCTTTCGTTCAATGTCTCACGCGTGAGAGCCATCAGGAGAGCATCCTAGACCATGCTCTAAGCCAAGCTTGAAGCCCTTGGCCGTAGATCCTGAATGCAACCTTTTGCTTGAAAAGCCCAGCGTTTGAAGCAGGACACTTCCAATATCAGCTATAACCGACATCTTCTGACCCATTCCCGACCCTACAGTCTACGCAAGTAGCTTGGGAAGAAATAGGATTGGAATAAGCCTACCAAAGCCTTCCAATACGTCAAATACCCTTTTGGTCTCGCGAGTAATGCCCCCCAAACCACAAACACTCATCTCCTGAACTCCGGAACCCTCAAGCAAAAAATACTGGGTTGCTGTTAAGGAACTTAAATTAAGTAACCATAATGGGTTTATATAGTAAATAATAGGGTTCCCCCAATATAGTCACTTAATTTCAGTTCCGTAACAGCAACCCAGAATAATCCAGCTCCTTTGCCAAGTGGCAATGGGCTAGGCTGAGGCGCGAAAGGGTTGCAGGTAACTCTTGGTGCAAGACCTGCATGCTTCGAGACATGGGAGGTTTGGGGGTACGGGTTTGTGGGAGTTTAGGTGGGCTTGGGTTTAGGGGTTTGGGGTTTAAGGTTTTAACGTTTGAGGAGAGTTTCGTGTTAAGGTTTACGGGGTTAAAACTTAGAGACGTGGGAGACATCTGGGATGCTGTACAGAGATTATGAACAAACTATGGTGCCCCACTTAAGATTTCAGAGGGATTGTTCTGGGAACCCTCCCGGGCATTTCTGAAAATCAAGGTCCTGCTATATACCCAAAATACAATGAGGTCCTTGTTCCAGGGACAGATGGGACCCATGATTGCCAGCAAATCCCGGATAGGTGTGTGTTCTTGCACTTTTAGGTTTAAGAAATCTTGTTTGTTGATGAAGTTATGGGGGCTGGGATTCAGGGATCAGCGCTTTTGATGCGATGTTTGGGACATGTGTGGTTCCCCAGATAGCGAGGCATTTCATGTAAAATTGAGTTTAGGGCTTGGGGTTTAGGGTTTAGGTCTGGGTTCAGAGGTCTTGTTCTTCTTGTCAGTTGGCACTCTTGCATTCTTGGAAGGGTAGATTATCGGTGCCGTCTCACTTTGAGGAGAGAGGAACCCATTTTTGAAACTTACTCGTTCAGGGTTTGTGAAATGGTGCTGTGGGGGTTCTACTCTAATCGTGTAGCCAATGAGAGTTAGCCTTAAACCCTAAACCCGATCAGGCATCTATGTAAAGGGCAAATGGCTGTTGAAGGGTTAACGAAACTGAGCTACTGTGGCACCCATGACTAGGATATCATGATAGACTAAACGGGTGCATGTCGAAACATACCGTTCGCTACAATCACAAACATAAGAGTCGATAGGATCGTTGGTTACCTAGCTGAGAACCAATTACCTTCTCATGAATTTCAAGTCCGGACTGAAAGTTCATGACTGCAAACGGGGGGTCTTTCAACAAATCGGGAACCCCTGTCTGGGAGTTCAGAAACTGATTATGCCGCAGCATCTCGGGCTAAACCTTATTCGTGGAAGTACGGACAGGAGCTCAAACATCATGTTTATCAAGGCATGGGCGCGCCGTTCTGCTCAGCAGGATTACAGACAGCAAGCCGACGCTGCTACCTGACTACCCAAACTCAGGTCACCGGCCAAATCACTGTCACAGGCCCGAAGCCAAAAAGAGGCAAGCATTAAAAATCTAATAACCTTACCCCGCACTACGCTAGGAAGAAAAAGGCACCTGTTTACATAGGTATAAGGAATCCCATACCCCCAAGAGTATAAAGCGCACCATTGCAGTTGAGCAATGTCCCCCAAAAAAATATATAGGTCCCTTATATTGATCCACAAGGCTTGAAGCAAAACAATGCATCCCCAATCGGCTGAAGTCACGCCAGGTTGCTGCATCGAGAAAAGGTGCCACCGACTTGTCCGAGAGAAGTGGGTTGTTGCCTCGGAGGTCTATAGTCCCCCTGAAGTAGATAGAACATAGGGTTTAGGGTTTAGGGTTCAGGTTTAGGGTTTAGCGCTTAGGGTTAGGGTTTAGGGTATAGTCCCCCTTAAGGAGATAGAATATGGGGTATATGGGGATCTTATTATACTATACCCAGAGCCATCTTCTATCTACTTAAGGGGGACTATAGGATTCTTTGGCTACTTCTTGGGGCCACGCCAGAAAGCGAAATTCAATCTATAGAACAACCTTTCAGCTATGGAGTTTGTAGGCTCAGCGTGGCAAACACGGTCTAATGCTCACTGCTTAGGGGCGTGACGGCTAAGAAGTGGAGGGCCCTAAACCCTAAACCCTAGACTGGTGAGTTTCTCAAACTTGGGCTTATGTAATTCACGCCTACATCTGGTCAGCATGAAATGAAGGAATGGAGGACCTTTCCCCTCTCTAGGCTCTTGCCTGCAGGCATCTAACAACGCTGGGGTAAGGATATCAGGTGGCGTCTGGCCCGCTTTTTCCTTTGCGCCTTCTTTGTTTCAGTGAAATTCCGGGTTTGGGGGTCCTTTGTCTTGTCTCTTCATTTTTGATTAGGTCTCCTTCAGCCTACCTCAAGATTTGGTAGTTTCCCAAAATTAGGGGTACCTTTTTGGGGGTCCCTAGAATAAGGGCTATAGTATTTTGGGGTCTATATTGGGGTCCCCTTATTTTGGGAAACTACCATTTAGAGTTTAAGGTTCAGGGCTTTTCCTCTAGATCAAGCTTGTGGAGTCAGCAGTATCAGCCTCTTGACGGGCCACCTGATCGTTCAGGCTTCAACATTGCACCATAAAATCAAACCCTACACTGTAAAACAAAATCATGACCTATACCCCCAAATGCCCTCTATAGAGCCCAGATACACACAACTAGGATCTACCTAGAGCCTGTTTAATGATACTTTTGAGCGTCCTGGATAATATCTATAGCTGAGATTGTCTCCAACCTCCAAACCGTAAGCCAAGCTGAGAGGCTCAGGTCAATCTCCTTCGCGTTGGACACCCTGCCTAGCATGCCCGTTATGGCCTGGAGGTCTTTATCCTGAGCTGAGGGTTCAGGGTTTACAGCATGGGTTCATGGTTTAGGGCAAGTTTAGGGCTTGAGTTTGAGGTTTAGGCAGCCGTAGGTTGGCCATGAAAAACGAAATGGACAAGACAACATCTGGGCTTGGCCAATTTCTTGGGCGGATGGCTGAAAACCCTTAAACTCTAAATTCTTTAGAATAGGGCTCCGGGGTGTGTTCTTGCATAACTATATAAGGGTTGTACGGGAATAGCATACGCAATTCTCGAGGCTTCTACAGTATACGGTGAACCTAAAGGCCACTAAGCCCTAACCCCCAAAACCTTAACCCTAAACCCTGAGCCCCAAACCTTTAATCTCTAAACCCTAAACTCTAAACCCTATGAACCCTAAGCCCTAAACCCTAAATTCTAAAACCCTACGAACCCTAAGCCCTAAACCCTAAACATACCTCTAAACCCTATGAACCTCAGCCCTAAACCGTGTACGACGAAGCTTGGCGGCTGTCAGCTCCCGATTGGCTGCTTCCAGCTTGGCAGAATGCCCGGTGAGAAAGGGAAGCCTTGGTATGGCTGGCTTGGGTTTAGGGTTTAGGGTTTAGGGCTTAAGGTCTTGGGTTTAGGGCTTATAGGGCTTTTCGGGCTTGAAGGGTCTAGGGCTTAGGGGGCTTAGGGTTCAAAAAGTAAGCTCTTGGGTTTGGGGCTTAAGATTTAGGGGTTAAGGCTTTGAGATTAAAAGGTTTAGGGGTTAGGGCTTAGCGATTAAGTGTTGAGGGATTAGGTTTTGTTGCAACGCGTGGGAAAAGGGTTTGGGGATGGGGTTTAGGGTTTACGGTCTAGGGCCTAGTGTACGGGGGATGTGAACATATAGGATTTAGGGCACCGGAGTGACCAAAAATCCAAGGTCCCCGCTTAAGGGTCCTTAGGATATTGGGTGTAGGGCCTAGGTTCAGGGTTTAGGGTTTAGGGTACAAAAGGGACCCTAGCCTTTCACACCACCACTTAGGGAAGGTGTCTTCAAACCCAAGCCAGCTGTCGTTGCACTACATGCAGAAGCCTAAACTTCCTAAACCCTAAACTCAAAGCAAGAGTGTTCCAAAGCTTTTTTTCTCCCACTGCCCACCGGAAGCAACCCGCTTCCTTGAAACCTATGACTCAGTTTGGTTTAGGGTTCAGGGACCCACCCCACTCCTTTAGGGTTTAGGGTTTAGGGTTCTCAAGCCCATGGTAATCAACCTACAGTCTTCAGTGACTTGCTGGCAACCTGGATCACACATCCGCTTCCAGGGCGCATTGAGAATCTTACCCGAAACCTGAAACCATAAGACCCCCAACCCTAAAATCCCTACCCTCAACCCTAAACCCTAAATCCCAAACCAAGTCCTAAGACCCTAAATCAATGTTTACCGCTTAGGGTCTACAACCCTGAACCTCTTAGGCGCTCTACCGCAAAGCCTAAACCTCACAATCCGAAATCCTTGCACCCAAAAACCTTAAACCCTACCCAAAACCCAAAACCCTTATGAACCCAAGAACCTTAACCCCGAACCGTAAACCCTACAGCCCTTGAACCCTAAGACTCCAAACCCATATCCGTCAGAGCCGCAGTTCGGGTATCGCTCCCTCATCTAGGCAAGTCCTTGCGACAAAGGGCCTTTGGGGTTCGGGCTTCTTAGGGATTTTCAGATTAGGGTTTAGGATTTAGGGTTTAGGGACTAAGGTTTAGGATTTAGGGTTTGGGGCTTAGGGTTGTATATCAGAGTTCAGGGTTTAGGGGGTTCTGCCCCCGGAAGTCTTGAACCTGAAGCCCTGAATCCTGAACCCAGAAAGTATCTTTTAGCCATGAATGGGGGCTTGCCATACTCAAGCAGCTGATTCTGTTTCTGCATTAGAGCCATAGGCTCACTCTCACTATTTTTTCGCACTGCTACTACACCCGCACAATGCCTGGCGCTTCACCTTAAACCCTAAACTCGAAACCCTACAAATACCCCAAACCCTAAATCCAACACCCAAAACCCTACATTCTGTCCTCAAATATCGGGCAGCGCGTGGGTGGCTCTGAATCTCTTGCTCTCGTTCGGGATCCCAGTAGCTTCCCTGCCAAGATGGAGCTCATATGAGCCATAGTCCAAACTCCTGGCATCCCCTGAATAACCGCTATAGTCTAGGGTTTAGGGTTTAGGGTTTAAACTCACCTAAGCCCTAGCAGGAGTTATATGCAGTGTAGGGTTGAGGGTTTAGGACGAAGGAAACTGGGGTTATTTGGTAGTTTATAGGTTTGGAGCTCCCAAAAATGGAAGCGTTAGACGCAATACTGGCTTTGGTGTTTTCCCGTGCTTGGGGGTCAGGAAGCCCTCAACCCTACTCTTGAAACCCTGATCCTTACACCTGAATCCCTAAATCCTGAACCCTAAAACCTGATCTCCCCCAATTCCTCAAACCATATCAGACTGTCGCTTAGGCAGGTTTAACGTCTTCATCACTGGAACCGTAAACCCTTCAGTGCCTGAGTCCGTCAAACCTCCACATCATCCCCAAACCCCTGCTTTAGGTTTTAGGCTTTAGGTCCCATAACCCCCCCTGAACCCTAAATCCCCCTAAACCTAAGCCCTCAACCGCACCTTCTGGTAGATGGGTGGCAGACCATGGGACGTGACCCGCAGGCTTCGTAGCTGGGGTTGGCTACGGCTGAAAGGCGCCTGGAAGATTCATGGTTCAGGGTTTTGGCGTTAGGGTTTAGGGCTGATCGAATGGCTTTTAATGGAAACTAAGTCGTGATCCTGAAGAGTTTTAGCATGTTTAAGCTTTTGTCTTCAGAAACGTTCAGAATCTAGCATGCAGGACTTTAAGGCTAAGGGGTCTAAGCTTGCAAGCTTAGAGCTTAAGGTGCGAAACCCCAAAAAACCTACACCCTTGGGATTTTCAGAGTTCCAGGGGCAGGGGGGGGTGCTGGAGCACTGATGTTAAGAACCTCCAGAGCTGGGAAGGATTCGCAAAGTCTGATTTTGACCGGTAAGCCCTAAACCCCTCAAACCTCAAGGTTTAGGGTTTATAGTTTAGGGTTTAGGGTCAAACCCAACCCTTCCCAAACTTCCCTAAACCCCAAACCCTAAACTTCCTAAACACATCTACTCAGATCATCACACGGCTAAGCTCCAAAGCTTGCCCTAATCCTGCATAAAAAGCCAACAGCCCCTGAATGAACACGGTTCCATCTGCTGCTGATACTCGCAAACCTCAGGACAGCTGAGTAGCGCTTTTTGGTGGTTGAACCTAGTAAGAACATATTCCTTATATCTAGTACTATACCCCCAAAGGAGGATGTAATCTTACTCCGTATTGGGTCCCAAAAACTACTATTCACCTAGGTAAGAAGAACATTTCAACAGGGGCAACCCCTACAGAAAGGAACCCTGTAGATTCACCAGCAACCCCTTCATAGTATGGGTACCCTTTTTAAAGGAGACCCCCCCCAAAAAAAAGGGACAAAAAAGAGTACTACTGGGGGGTACCTAGATCCTTCAAGAGCCAGATGATAGCCTGAAGTTCCTCATTTCGGCGGTTTGGGCTAACCCAAACCCACTTATCGCGCAGAACAATCACAATACCGGACGCCAAAGGTTAGGCATCGTGGAGAACATAGAAACCCAATATAGTGCTGTAAGCCGACAAGGTTTAGGGTCTAGAAATTAGGATTTATGGTGTAGGATTGTGGGTTCATTCAGGGCTTATCATCCTCTACATCCCAAATGCAACTGTTGACAGGCAAGCCAGCCGTGCATGACCCAACACACAGAGACCCTGCAAACTATGAAAGTATGCTATACCCAGGGTAATGCAAAATCTTGTCAGAAACGCCAAACCCCTAAACCCTATACACCCTAAAGCCTGAACCCCTAAACGTCCTGCATCTCGTTAAGCTACCTTGAAATCCTGAATCCCTAAACCCTAAACCCCAAGGTCTGCCGTCCCTGGGCTCCCTTCCTGCCAAGTCCGGGCCAGCTCTCGGCGCACGTTGCGGTCGAAAATCCGGTCAGGACAGGGGTCCGTACCATCTGCCACTCCTCAGCTAGGAAAAGATGACCGAGGGACTTTGGGTCTTAGGGTGCAGGGCTTAAGGCTTAGGGTGTTAGGGTGTAGGTTTTAGGGCTTAAGGTTTAGGGTTTTAGGGCTTGAGGTTTAGGGTTTTAGGGTGTAGGGTTTAGGGCTTAAGGTTTAGGGTTTTAGGGTTCGCGGTTTAGTAGGGTGAAGATGTTCATTCTGCTAGCTCTGAAGTCATGATGCAGGGCAGAGATGCTCATGTGATTTTCTCTGAACTGCTGACAAATTCTACGGTTATCCATGAATCATTTTGTTACCTCTGAAATTATGATGTAGCGCAGGCTCTGAAATCATGATGTAGCACAGGGCTAATTCGTCTCCTCAGCTCTGAAATGATGGCTCAGCTTCAGTTAGGGTAGGAATATCCATGAGGTAGTGGGACCGGAACTTACCTGCGCATAGTTGAGATGTGAAAACGGGATTTGTGTCTAGGCCTGTCAGAAAACATTTCACACAAACTTTATAAGCTAACATCCATTAGGCTACTTCCTAAAACTACGGCATCCCCCCGAAACAAACCCCCAAAGAACCTAAAGATGCAACCGGATGCGCAGCTCCTGGTGGGAGAAAAGACCCCACAATGCGTGGCGAAGAAAGCTCATGCAACAGCTCAGCTATAACAACAGCGTTTACTTTCACAATCTGACAAGCTTGCAACGCAACTCCTCTGTGGGCAAATGACGCCCGGTGAATCCCGGGACAAAACCGTATTTTCCCAAGTTCCCCATTTCCATTTGCATTTACTTTTCCATTTGAATTTACATTCCTTGGCCCTACATCCCTAAACCCTAAACCCTAAACCCCAAACCCTATCGCTAGCCCTTCACAGCCAAGCATCTTTCCTTGTAGAGCTTCCTGTGAAGCTCATCCTTGTGCAGTGTCATGAGCTGGGTCACAAAGCCTGCGCATCCGAGGCATCAAGGATAGAAAGGTTTTAGTTTTAGGGTTGAGGGGTCAAGGGTTTAGGGGTTACGGGTTTAAAGGTTTAGGGCTTACGGGTTCAAGGCTTACGTATTACAATACTTAAAACCCTGATTTAAGGCCATTCTGGGTCAATGCCCAAGACCAACTGCAATCGAGGGAAAGCTAGTTTGAGCTCGCTAGCATTTGCCTGACAACATCAGTGAAGACCTCTTCCTTCCTCGTTTCAATGCTCTTGGCACACTGTGGGGCATTGCATGATTCGGTTTCAAGGAGGTTCTTGTAAAGCAGGGAAGATTGAGAATATACTTCCTCGAACCGAGATCCTAACATAAGCAGGACCCCACCTTACAGCAGTTTGAGGGACGGGTATTCGGAACAACTACCATCTTGGGGCATGCAGGGAGATTATAGGTAATAATGGAGAATCGAAATCAAAAACGAAAAAGGACACTTGGGATGAATCAGGGATTTACAGGGTGATACCTCAGAAGCCTGAAGAACTCATGGGGATTAACAAGCACATGTCATGTCTTGGGCAGGGATCTGGGGTCATCGGATACAGTCGAACCTGAGCATTACTGCAAACAAATAAACCCAAACCCTAAACCCCAAAATTATGAGAATCTTGGCAACCCCGACCCAACCCCAACCCTAAACACCAAAATTATGTTAATCTTGGCAAACCCAACCCAAAGGAATGAAGAACCAACTGACAAAAAAACACAAAACATGAAACAGCAACTGTGGTTCTACACAGGTTTATGCACAAAGGACTTTTGAGGGGAGTTTTGGCAACCCCAAGCCCCAACATCATGTAGGGTCACATGATGGCCATAGGGCCCTCATTTTGGGGATTGTGGTTTATTACCGCAATCCTCTTACTCGACTGATCAAACCCTAACCCCTACACCCTATAACCCTAACACCTTAACCCAGCAGAATTTGTCCATTGCTACACTTGGCAATAATAGTCTTGGGTGGGGGGTTTGGGAGTTTAGGGGTTTAGGGTAGGCTATAACCCCCCCAAAAAAATGTTGTGTATGGGAGGCATGGGCTATGCCCTGTGTACACCAAGCCTACCCTACAAGGAGATCACATGAGCTATAATCTAAACTCCTGATCTCCCACTTCATAACCCATACAATACTCCCCTGCATTATCCCCTATGTAGCCCTCTTCAGGGAATTTAGACTCCGTAGACTTAAGCTCCTATGCCTCATTCTTGAGGCTGCTTTCTGAAACCCCTATATACATCCCTGCGACCAAAAAGTAAACAACACACCCCCTCCCACCGAACATTGAAGATTCTATTACATATAGAAAGGATTTTGTATTTTGGGGGGGTGGGGGTGGGCCTTACCCCTAAACCCTGATCAGACCCAGGGCGGAGGGGATTACTCCCGTACAATAGCCAGAAACCCTTTCGAGTCGAGCACCCGTACTTACTTGTGACATAGGGATTGTAAGGTAAGGGGGTTTCTATGAGGATTACATTGGGAAGTGTCCCAAAACTGTCTATGCAATGCCTAGAAACACCTTCAAGAGACCTGTCCTTACTTAGCCTCGTACATTAGTTGGTACGCCTTGGGACGACTCCTCCTGTGTTGCCGGCCCTCTGACCGTGGCAGAGGCCTGAACAAGAGTGCTTTGCTTGGAGGGTCGTGGGGACCTGTATACTGATTACCTCTCTCAACCCTAAACCCGACCAGCCCAGAATGCTACAGTCTTTATTATGGGGACTCCCAAAAAGGTACTCTTAATTTTGGTAAGTCCTAATCCTAAAAGCCACTGCAGAACATCAGTTTCCATTCATGTTCCATTTCCTTTTTCATGTGATTCTCCATTCTTGGGGCCTTCTGTCCTACATACCCAATATTGTCCTTAAACCCTAAACCCTAAACTCTAAACCCCAAACCCTATGTGATTATCAAGCGTGGAGGTTTTTACGCCTAGAGATCCTAGGGATAAGGGGAGTGCAGGGATGAAGGTTGAGGGCTTAGGGGTTTACGGTTGAGTGATAAGGGGTTCAGGGTTTATGGAATGAAGGGCTCTATGGAGGAACCCTCAACAACCCTTTCAAAAAACAACATGTTTAGTACCCATAATGTAGGAAGGAACCGGCGCAAACCAAAATGCGAAGTGCTAAGCTACAAGCAAAGGTCTGTAAAGTAAAGATCACACTTCAGCTCCTCTCGGCATGTGAGGGCCTCTGTGAGGGTATATTGAAACTCCCAGTAAGAAGGCGCGCGCACTTGGTCCCACGCGAGCGCTTGAGTCCCAAACCCATGCACTCATCAACCAACGATGCTGCGCATGAGGCATCTCAGTGTCTCCCGAAAACCCTAAACCCCAGTCTATCTCGGAAGCAGAAGGATTTTCCCGTCTGTCCTCCCTTTGAAGCTCCAGCTACTCTCTGTCAAAGCCCCTCCCGAAATAGGAGGGTCCTTGAATACGATAATTGGTAGTTTCCCAAAGTAAGGGGACCCAAATGTAGACCCTCAACTACTATATTCCTTAATATTCGGACCACCCACCCACCACTCCCGCCCAAAAAAAAGAAACACATGGAAACCACGAATTCTCTCCCAGCAAAGACCTACCAATTTCGAGCACTCCAACACTTCTCATCTTAGGGTTCCCTGATAGGACCCTTGTCGGGCTTCCATATTAGCACCCTAAACCTTAAACCCTAAACCTACACCGTAAACCCCTAAAACCCTTGTGATTTTGGTAATAACCCCACCAACTCCCGAACCGTAAGCCCAAATTCTACCCTCCCAAGTCCTAGGCCCTAAGTCCTCAGCCCTAGGCACTAGTTCCTGGGCCCGAAATCCCACGCCCTAAGCCCCCGACACTAAATCCTCCCCAAATCCCAAGCCCTAAGCCCGACAAACACTAAAGCCTCAGTCATCCCAAGTCCTAAGCCCCAATCTATGCCCTAAACCCTAAACCCTAAGCCCTTCAGAAAGGTGGCCATGGGTACTGACATGCTCACCGTCTGGGATGTTGTCCTCAGCAGAGCATGCCGAAGGCAAAGCTGCCATTGGAGGGGGGTGGAGGGTATAATATGGGGTTATATAGGGAATAAGGATAATGGACAAGAACATGGAAACCACCATTTAGGGTGTAGGGTTTAGGGCCGAGGGTCTGGGGTTTCAACATTTTTGTGGAAGCCATAGTCAGGACAGAGGGATATGTGGGATTGCAGAGGGATTACGGAGGTGTGCCCATTAGGGATTGCATATAGGTTAATTTTCATAAGCTACCATGTGTGTTGCTCCAAATCAGTACATCTTGGCACAATATGAGGGAACCCAAACGTCGAGAAATTTCCTCCTAGATGCCAGGATGACTTGACCTTCAACCCTAAACCCTAACCCCTGAACCCTAAACCTGGCAGCTAGCATCGCTTCCTCTGTGACCCCCAAAACATACTTCCCAGTCTTGGGCAAAGCAACGGAGCGCAGCTTCTTACTTTAGGGCTTAGCCTGAGGCTCCTACGACTATTTGGGGCTTTCTGGGGGAAGCTATTGATAATTAAGGGTTCAGGATGTGATAAAGCACCAGGAAGTTTAGATTTGTCCAGGTTGCAAGGAGTTCCTCCTTGATACCAGCGACTGCCTAGCAGGGGTGCAGCTGTAAGAACCCCTCCCGACTGATACTTAGGCCCCCCATGCCTCCTAATACTAGACATGTCCTAGCTTAAAATGCACGATGATCGGAAGATTCGATGTAAGGGGTGGGAGGTTTAATGCATGTGGGCGAGGGGGCTACTATTGATGGATAAAGCCCTGCATGGCGAGAATAATATGAAATTTTCTGAGCACAGACACCAAGTAACACGTCCTAATGATAAGAACCCCCGCATCAAAGTACCAAAGCCCATGGGTTTCCTGACCATCCCCCCTCTTACCAGCTGCCTAGGTTTCCCCTCAATTACCTGCATGAACCCGAACTATCACAACATAGGGGCCCCTTTAAGTAGATAGTATATGGGGTATATGGGGGTCTTGTTATAATATTCCCGAAGCCATGCTCCACCTACTTAAGGGGGACTATAGCTATACTTCAGAAGTTTGGGGGAGAAGTGCCAAAGGAGATGATCTGGAAAGCCTCAGCCCTCAACTGTGCTCGGAAGCCTAGACCCTAAGCCCTAATCCCTAAACTTTGGTAGGAACCCGAAACCTGAAACTGTTTAGGGTTTAGGGGGTTAGGTGTTAGGGTTTAGGGGTTTAAGGGGTTTAGGGTTCAGGGGTTTAGGGTTTAACTATGTGACCTTGGCTTTCATTTAAGGTTCCACAAAATGGAAGATATACCCTCGCCAATGATCCTAAGGAACCCTACTTACACTCACCAAAGAACATAACAAATCTTACTTCATGTTGTGAACCCAGGAAAAATTCCTGGGGCTTGGGCGTGTAAGGCGAGGACTATAACCATTAGAGCTGCACAAAAAAAATATCAGTCCCTAGACTTTAGTTAAGGTTTAGGGTTTAGGGGCTCCCAATGCACCCCAAAAAGCGCTTATATCCTGCTACTTTGGCGTTAAAGGCTGTGATTATGTTGGCTCGACTCTTGAAACTTCTGAGAATTATGGGTCCACTTCTGAGAGGCCCAAGAGTATCTGGGTTCAGGTTTTAGGGTTTATCCATGTTGGGGCCCCTCTTCATGATACTTGGCCTGTTGTTCGTGTGCCCTGCTCATGGGCTACTGTGGCGAATGGGCCGTCGTGCTTAGGCGGGGCGCGGGAAAATGGGGCAAACATCCGTCTAAGAAGAGCAAAACCCAACTATGCACGCGGCCACGCGAAGTGCAGTGGGACTGCTAAGACAAAGGTCCACGGTCAACGATCCGAAATGCATTCAAGACACATTTCTGGCAGGTACAAGTATAGGACTGTGTACAGACAGAACCCCTGCCTCAACCATCAGGGTGTTGCGATACACTATATCCAACGTACTGGTGTCGAAAGCAAGTACGTGGCACACAGCTCTGAAGCTACCTCTTGCTTTGTCGGGAATGAGGGAATGGATCAGCGGTGCAGCCGCGGAAGAATCCTGAAACAGAATTCCACACCTCCAATCGGGGTTGCTGTCAAAGAACTTGAATTAAGTTACCATAATGTGGGTATCTTATATTAAATAATAAGGTTTCCTTCTTATGGTAACTTAGTTTCAACTCCTTAGCAGCAACCCAGGAATCCCTTCCCCCAGTCTCTACATGTCTTCAGGACGCCTTATTTGTCACATCCCTGGGGCCTCCGAGAAGGTGCAATATCATCGCCTGCAAGAAGGCGAGCAGCCTCCGAAGGCTGCAGGATGTGGCATGGGGGGTAGTTGGTATTGAGAATGGGGTGACTTGCCCTTGAGAGGGGACTGGATAAAGGATTTTCCGAAGGTTCTATGGCTCTATGACACCATACGCTTAGATTTCCCTAGGACTGCTGCCAGGGAAGAGCAATTTGCTGGCCACTTCGCAAGAGGCTGAAGCAGGATTTCCACGAGGATTTGACATGTTTCAGCTCCACTTTCTGTGCTCACGCGCAGCCGCATTGCGTATCGTAAGTGCTCAGGTTCATTACCTTTGCAGATTGCCTAATATTACCCCAATATAACCCTCAGTAGAAGTTTCCATTTTATTTTCCATTATCCCAATATCACCCCAATATAACCCTTAATAATAGTTTCCATATTATGGGAGTTTCCAAAAATCAGAGTGCCACTCGTCGGGGGTCCCTGTGATGAGGTGTACAGTCTGTTGGCGTGTTGGGGTCTATAATAATGGAAACTACTATGGTAAATTGGGGTTATATATTGGGATAAGGGAAAGAAAATGGAAACTGCTATAATGGGTTATATGGGGACTACTATAAGGATTCATAGATATATCGGGGCCTCCTACCCACGGAAATCCCCACGTGCCCCTAATCCGGGGATATGTAACAGACTTGCCGACGCCATAAGATCAAAACTAGACTTCTTGTAGTCAGAACGGAGCATGTGAGAATCGTGAAGAAAACGTAAGTGCTGCGTGGATGTGCCATAATCCTTTGCTGCTTCTCGCATTATCAGTAGAATTGGTCCGATGATTTCGACAATTTCTAATGTTAGTATCTGCATTACGTATGGCCTGCACCCTAAACCCTAAACCCTAAAGCCCTAATTCTAGCCCCTGTTATTCAAGGGCGTGCTTTGCGTATCCTATCGCACTCGCTTTTGATTGCTAAAGACTTTAGGTTGCTGCTTTTAGGGTTTCGGGTTTAGGGCTCAGGGTTTCGGGTTTAGGGTTAAGGGATGTAGGGTTTAGGGATTTAGGGTATTTAGGGTTTAGGGGTTTAGTTTTTTAGGGATTAGGGCTTCGGGTTTAGGCCAAAGCCACCGTGCTCCGGGTAGACAAGGAACCCCACATAGCCCCCATGTAAAAGGACCGTAACGTCAGACTTTCTAAAAACTCTGTTTGGGGGTTCTATGGCCCCAGCCCCAAACCCTGAACCCCAAATCCCTTGAAACTAAGCCCCGAATCCTAACTGCCAGCAAGGCTTAAGGAAGTGTACCTCGCGCAGGTCCGCTCGCGAGACCAGGCTTTCAGTCCTGCCACGTAAACAAAACCTGTAGTTCCCTTAGAGGGTTTTGAGTTTAGGGTTCAGGGTCTAGGGTTTGAAAAGTCCTGAGGACTATACTATACTAAAACTGAGAAGTACTTCTCAAGGAGACTTCAGAAATAGCGGCTTTCTTCAACTAATCAAATTCCCCCCTAGACTAGAATCTAACACACCCCTACTACTAGACAAGACTAAAGCTTAGGGACCGGGACACATGTGGCTTGAAAAGGAAACCTTTTGCGGAGTTTAAAAGGAAGGTTTTGAGAAACCCACGCATGTTGGAGCTGCATTATCCTCACACTCTAGCTAGAGCCTTGCTGCAATTCTTCTTAAGTAGTCGTAATGGTGGTTACAGTGAGGGCGAATGGGAGTTGCTCACAGTGATCTATAGAAACCCTGAGGCAGAAATCGTTTACAATTCCTATGTTCCTTACAGGACCGCTGGGAGTACCCTATGGCAAGTTCCCGCGAGTCTGCATGCGAATCAAACTTTGTTTCCATACCCTATCAGGCCCTATCAAGCTACGAGAAAAGATCCGCTCAATCATCGCAATCCTGCCGCACCTCGGGCTGAAGATATGGGATTCAAGGTTTAGTGTGTAGTAGCGTCGTTCAATAAGAGCCAGAAACTGTTCGACAGGGCGCCTTACTGAGCAGGCACGGGTCCGGCACACAGTTTGCACTAAAACACGAAAAGCGTTTGTCTTTCAAAAAGGACGGAAACCCAGTGCTTTGCACATCCTGAACATAATGCGACCTCACCCGGCAGAGCCCCACTGGTGTTGGGTCTAGGCAACCCTAAAGAGCCGTAAACCCTAAACCCTAAAGGCGGTCTAGGGTGTAGGGTCCTTTCTTGGCGAATGTGAACCAACATCTCATCCATCTGCCACTTGCTCTTCGATTTCGAAGTTTCCTGAGATCTTGTGGCTTGCCAAAATTCCTAACACTGAGTTTGGGTATAGAGTCCCCATTAAGTAGATAGAATATGGAATTGCCTCATATCATAATAAGATCCCTTTTACCCCACATTCTATCTATATTAAGCGGGACGAAACGTGTAGGGTCATACAGATACAGGATGAGCCCCCACCGTGCCGCAGGGTCAAAAAGGATCTGGCCCAGAGACTACGCCTATGAAGAGAGCCACGCTGAGGCTCATTTGGGGTTTCCCACACATTGAGGCTACCTTATTGGTGTTTTAGGGTTTAGGGTCAAGGGTTTAACGTGAAGGTTTAGGGCTTAGGGTTTCCCAGAATTTGGGGTACCTTATTGGGGGTCCCTACTAATAAGGGTTATAGTATTTTGGGGTCTAGATTGGGGTTCCCGGCCCCCCTATTTGGGGAGACTGCCATTTAGCATTTCGCTACAGCATTCTGCTTCTGTATCATTCTATCTTTATGCCACTTTGTTGTACAATATACTTAACTACCACTAAACTACGAGTTTATCATACCATTCCACAATCCAGCTGAACAAAGTGAATGCCCTTGCGAAGCTTCAGGAGCTGCTTCAGCTTTCTATGAGGGTTTAGGGTTTATGGTCTAGGGGATAGCACTGTCACAGGAGCCGAAACCCTGTGCCCTAAACCAAGATTGAGGGCACCGCGGGTTCAGGAGTATAACAGGGCCAATAGGGGCATATTAGGGTTATATTGGATTTATATTAGGGTTATATTGGCTTTATTTTGGGATATCTTTGGTTATATTAAGTTGGTGCAAATCTCTTTAGGGCAAGTTCAGGGTGGGTGTGTGTGTGTGTGTCTAGGGTTTAGAGCAGATGACTAAGGGCCAAACAAGAACCTGATTATCCAGGATCATTGTCACTTCGTTCTATACAATTCCTGCATGTTGGATCTCTAGACATTTTCTATAGCCTACACCCTGGAACTCAAGCCCTGAAGCCTAAAATCAAAACCCCGGATGGTGGACGAAGGCTAGAATGATGACCGATGGAGATGTCCCCATATGGGCTAAACTCCTTAAAGGGGGTTGCACAGGGAATTATATAGGGGAACTACTACAGGGGTATTAAGTCGGATACTAAGAGTTTAGACTATCCCCAACCCTAAACCCTAAATCCCTAAACCCTAAACCCTAAACCCTCAACCCTAAATCCCTAAACCCTAAACCCTAAACCCTAAATCCCAAACTGTATAAATATGCCCCAAAAGACGACAAGAAGCTGGCAGCTCCTGGAAGAACAGCCGCCTGTTGCTCCACTGGAGTCCGGGGGCTTTAGAGCTACCGTTGTTTAGGGATTTAGGGTTTAGGGTTTAGGATTTAGGGTTTAGGGTTTAGGGATTAGGGTTTAGGGTTTAGGGTTAAGGGTTTAGGGTTGAGGGTAATATACTATAATACCAGAATTCCCAATATATAAGGTACGTTGGGTCATGCAGGATTTTTAGTATCCACCGTAGGATTCGGAGTTTAGAGTGTAAGGTTTGGGGTTTAGTGCTTTGAACATTGTGGGTTGCCCTGCCATACCCCGCTAGGTTCGTCCTTAATAAAGGTTGCGCAAAGCCTTTTAGGGCTTGTAAAGGGGGCTGGTATGGAGGCTGGTGGCAGAACCACTGAGAATAGGGGGGGAATGCAGGAGTGCAAAGGCAAAGGAATACCTGGGATCATATGAGCTACAATCAATATTTCCCACATAGCTAATGGATATGGCTTCTTCTTAGGAAAGATGGTTGCGGTCTGCATTAAACTACCAAAGGACCCCCATGTCCACCCTTTATGGTCCTCTAGCAACTCTGATATTGACAGTAGCACATACCAGGGCTGCTAGAGATCCTTCGTTCCCGACCAACAATCGGCAAGGGTAACAGTTTACGTGTAGCAATTTCTGCTTACATGACAACCATCCTCAAAAGAATCAAAGAAAGCGCCTATAGGAAGTTGAGGACAGATTCAAGAGTACTCCCTCACCCTAATGATGTAGCCTCGAGTACCTTTTCACGGGAAACTCTTTCCCCAGTCTTGCACGCGACAACTAAAATGACAATTTAGCCGCGAGACTTGCGCTTCCCGACTAAGAGTCCTGAGAACAAGGCGTCTCAGAACTAGAACTAGAACTCTGCCGTAGACCCTCGGGACATTGGCAAGACTTCCAATCATGTGCCGCCATGAGAATATGTGGGCCTGAAATCAGCGCGTTAAGACAAGAAGGCTGCGGGTATACCTATAGTCCCCCTTAAGGAGATAGAATATGGGGTACATGAGGATCTTATTGTTATAATATACCCAGAGCCATATTTTATCTACTCAAGGGCGACTATAATCCAGAAGGTTGTTGGCTGTTCTCCATACAGAGGGTTTTGAAGAAATGCACCGAGCCCCTGAAAGGCCACAATACTCTGCGCGCATCTCAAAAACGCTGCACCACCGCAAGACTGCCCGCAGCGCAGGCAATGTGAACATCCCGAGCGGTGCTCCTCCCACCCAGTACATTTCAGGCCACCCAACACACAAGGAACATAACCAAAAACCCCAACCTTCAAAACCCTTGAGATGGCAAAAGGGCGGGAGCATTAAGCTCCTCCTTGTGCAAAATGTTTCTTGCAGTTGAAGGTGCCCCACACTGGGTGCCCCCTCAACCCGAAGTCCTTGAAACACCAACCCCCTGTCGCTTTGGGAACGCCCAGTTGGATAGTATCTATTATCAAACTATATACTGCTCACCCTAGTATAGACTGTTACAGTATGGACCCTAAACCCTAAACCCTAAACCCACCCATAGCCCTAAGCCCGACCCGCCTCGCTGGCATAGCTGGCTTCTTCGCCAGATGGGGAAAGACTGCCAGGTAGTTAAACTTGCCCCCAGGCACCGCAACCACCTGCTTACTGCTAAGGAACGTACGGCAAAGTAGGATACTACAGATACGTGGGGTTCAAAGCTCTGGCCCCCTATTTGGGTGCCCCGGAATATTAGGGAATTATAATCGGCGCACAGTAAAGCACCACATTTACAGTAAATAGAAGGGTTTCCTTACCAAGGCGGGCTTAGCTTTCGGGCCATGTGGTTTAGGACGGGTTCAGAGTTTAGAGCCGAATAGCTAAAATCCCCCCCCCTCCCCCGCCGCAATGCAAAAGCCTACTTGGACAGGGCGAACAAACCTCGTGACATTCTGAGTCAGCCAAGCTCCTAGAGGCACTTAGTAAGAATAGATGAAGACATGCAAATCATCAAAGTCATCGTCATAGTACGGTTGATTGACAATATCCTGCATGACCTGTGTATCCACGATCTGAGCCCCAGAGGTGATGAAGCTACGGTGCTGATCAACCCTCAGATTGCAACCACTCAAAACCTGAAACCCCAAAACCCATCAGCCTAAACCCCTAAGTACTAAATCCCGCGAAGCCCTTGACCTAACACCTGGAAGTGACGGCTGACCGCCTTTGGGGTTAAGAGCATAGGAGGCTGATGTGGGAATTTCTCAACATTTATCTCTCTCGATTCACGGTTCAGGGTTTAGGGTTCAGGGCTTAGGGTTCAGGGTTAACCCTACCCTAAGGTTCAGGGTTAAGGTTCAGCATTTGAGGTTCAGGGCTTTACTGTCCTTACGTCTGCCAGCATGGCCCAGGGCTGTACTGCTTCGGGTTTAGGGTTTAGGCTTAGTTGATCCCGTAGTAGGGAACCCCTATAATCCCATTGTAATCCCAACCTTTGGCTAGGGTCTCATCCTAAACCCTTATAGTCCACCCAGTAATAGTACCATAAAGGAAGATACAAATTATATTAGCCTCTTATATTCCTATTCTACCACTAGACTATTACAGGCTGGGGGCTTGAAGCCCTACACATGCACGAAGGCCTCGACCCCAAACCCTAAACCCTAAACCCTATCGCCAGCATAAGTTCAATAATCCTGGGTCCCCATGAGCCCTATCCAGAAAACTACCTGATTCAAACAGCCCCCGAATTCGGGAAACTCTAAACAGGCCCTAATCCCTATGAGCCACTCTATTATCCCGTTGTTCATGACGCTTTCCACTTCCTCTCCATTCTTGGGGATAACATCCCTATATACCCCCATTTAATGGGACCTAACCTAGGGTTCCAATCTCATCTTGAAGCTTCTCATATATTCTATTCTCCATTACTATAAAGGGACTCTACTGGGAACCCCAAGTAGGGAACCCCAAGAATATAGCAGGAATATGGAATATAAGGACCTTGGGGTTCCCGGTTTGGGGTTCCCAGTGGAGTCCCTTTATACTGGGACAAGATACCATGGAGTCTTTCGGAGTGCTCGACTCATCATCCGTTTCGCAGGCAGGAATCACGGGCGGCAGCACAATGCGACCTGGGCGCAGATGAGCTATAGGGTTTAGGGTTTAGGGTTTAATCTGAACTCCTAGTATCCCCACTTATAACCCTTATAGTAGTCCCCTGTAAAATCCCCTATACACCTCATTTACAGAAGGGAGACCCTAAACCCTAAATCCTAAACCCCCGGAAACCCTAGATGATCCCCTATATATTCCCTTTAAGGAGTTTAGACTGTAGCTCATATGATAGGAAAGCTTCATACATAGTTACTACGTGTACATGTCATGCCTGGAGCATGACAGTTGTAGCTGGCGAGGGCTGGAGCCTGTTCTTAGGGGTTTAAGGTTAGTTATATGGGGAGGATGGAAAAGAAAATGGAATCTACTACTTTATAATAGGGTATATATTGGGGTTATAGTCGGGAATAAGGAAGAACTCCATGCCGCTCAGTCATGCGAAGGAAATGCCTGGCTTTGAACGCTTCATTTGCAGATGTTAACAAGCGACCAGGAGTGGATAAGAACGATATCTTGGGAGACGCCTGTGCCGTCCGCACTTCCATGATGGGTTGGCCATGGCAAATAGCGTTTTGCCTCAGGTGATGGACCTGAACCCCGAAAACTTAGACCCTAAACTCTCAACCCTCAAGCCTAAACCCTGAGCCCTCAACCCTAAACCCTTAATCCCTGCACACCACCTTGAGATGTCTCGTGGCCCTGCAGTCGGCGAATCAAATCTTACAGCATTTTCAGAGGCCCTGGGTACAGTATAGAAGGTGGCGCAAGGTTTCCTCCGTCCACCGTCTTACTATTTGGCTCCACGCCACCTAGGCGCTTTCGAGCTCCACCTCACAAGCTCTACAAGACAAGAGTTTTTCGCAGGTATCTCATCACTTGCTATCCGCAAAACAAATGAGCCCAAAAATGTCCATACATGCTACAGCACTACACGTTTAATGTTACATCCAAGAGTCATGAATCCTACGAATCCTAGACCCTAAACCCTGGAGCCCATGCCCCGAACCCTGGCTCCCAAATCCTAAGCCCGAAATGAACCACCTCAAGGCCTTAATCCTGGACCCTCGGTCACAGAACCTAGGTCGTATAGACCCCAAACCCTAAACCTAAAATCCTAAGCCCTAATCCCACCCTGTCCGCGGAGGGTCAGGGGACTAAGTAAGTATAACCAGTAGTAAACACTAACCTACTTCGTACGTCAACCTGACTCTAAAGCCTGAACCCATTCCCAAGATCCCCTCAGCTCAAACTGTACTAGCTCTTAACTCCAAACCCTAAACAGTAAGCCCTAAACCCTGAACCCCAAAATCCCCAAAACCCCGAACCCCAAAACCCTAAACTTCGGCTGGGAGACCGGAGGACCGTCGACGGCTGAGGGTGTGAGTCATTGTTGGCATCTCCTCAGCGTGAGTTGGTTTGAGAAAGGTTTTGGCTGAACCCTAAAACCCTAAACCCTGAACCCAGACCCGAAACCCGAAAGGGCGTTGGGGGACTTTCAGATTGGGGACCTGAATGCATGATTTAGGTGGGGTTTGGTTGAGGTTTTGGTGGTCACTTGTTTTGGTTCTTTTGAACGGAGGAGTAATTGTAGTTGATATTCTAAACATATGGGGGTCATCCAGCCCAAGTCCTAAGCCCTAATGGGGATGATTCTATGAATGCACTCCCCCAGGTCCCGCTTGAGCACAAGAAGCTTGTGGCCATGTGAAGCAACAATCAACATAGTCTTGTTGCAGTTTAGGGTTCAGGGATTGGGGAAAACAAAACGGTCAACAGAACACCTCGCCCACTAAACGTCCAAAGAGAGCACCCTGGCGGATTCAAGACTCATGAAATTTGTGCGAGATCCTGATGCAAATTATCGCGTTCCAAAAAGCGAGGAGGCACCTAGCCTAGACTCCAAGACGTTCCAAATACCCAAACCGATGGCTTTCAAATCCCACCTAGTGGCTATAACGTGCTACAATATAAGCAGTAGTATGAGGATGCCCAGTATTGTTTTTCTTTCCATGACTTTTAGCAACTTGCAAGGTATGCATCCACCCCCGTTCACCACCCACAAGGGCCAAATCTTTATGGCAAGCCACATCTTCAGAGTACTCCGCCGGCTGACCAGTAATCCCTTTTCCTACAGTTTCATAAGTTACACTTATGAATCCGGGTGATTACTACTAAGCTGTAGGTAATTGGGGTTACAGGTATAGCTAGGCCCGAAAGTGCGGCAGGAAATGATTGCGTTTGAAGGGCTCCTCTTCGGTGTCGAGAGGGATTATTAAAGGGATCCACTCCTTCATACCCTGCTAACAACAGGCAACCTTCGTCAGTCTTTGCAGCAGAGTAGAACACTAAACAGCTTGGCACGTGCTTCCATCTTGCCGAAGCCACACCCTGAGGAGTCTGATAGCTCCTGAAAGACCATTGCTCCGAAAAGCAGCCTCTGTGGAGATGCTCCGCCAACGTCTTTCTAGAACTTTACAAGCGGGCATATCTCAAGGGTTTAGGGGTTTAGGAATTAGAGTTTAGGGTTCCATACAATTTGGTTACAAGCTACAATAGACACCTCAAACACGGACACATAATTCTGGGAGACCTGCGTGCAGGTGGCCTGTGATTATCTCAGCCGCACACGGGCTGAATTACCATATTCCAGTTTCCCAACAGTAGGGGTACCTTTAAAGGGGATATAGGGGGTATGTAGGGGGGTTTACCAAAATTAGGGGTACCTTTTGCGGGGTCCGCACAATAAGGATGATGCTATCTTGGAGACTATATTGCGGCCGCCCTATTTATTCGAGCTCCCGTATTTCCAAGGCCTGAAATATAGCTACTTAAGAGGGTGCATACCAAAACACAGAACGCAATTTGAGGTGAGGCCCTCAACCCTAAAACCACCCAAAATCCTACGTTTTAACCCTTCACCCTAAAACCCTAAGCCCAGCTGCAGACACGGGCGGCGGCATCTGCTGACTCCACTCTTCGTGGCCGGCGGCGGTAAGAGCAGAACAGCCTTAGGTTCTAGGGCTTACGGTTTAGGGTTCAGTATATATATATATATTTTTTTTTTTTTTCCGGACCTTTTCTCCGCAGATGGTTCTGGGATTAAGGTTTAGAGTTCTTGTCCGCTCAAGCCCAGTCATAGGATTTAGGGTTCACGGTTCAATGTTTAGAGTTGAGAGTTTAGGGTTTAGGCTTCAGGGTTCAGGGATATCCATCTGTTTTGATATGTGCTGGGGATTTTGGCAAACTCGTATTTTGTCAGCTCCCAGGCCGTTCAGATGTTTTAAATCGCCATATGTTTTAACGGTACGTATAGTCCCCCTTAAGTAGGGAATATGGTTTTGGGTATATTAAAATAAGATCTCCATATACCCCATATTCTATCTACTTAAGGGGGACTGTAATCCATAAACCACCGTATCATTTGGCTCATTCCGCAAAGGAACTCGTGGCTGTGGAAATCCCAGGCCTCATAGCCTGAACCCTGAATGAAGACTTGACCGCCGAACGACATATTCTACTCCCTATAATCCCAAGCCCTGCACTGAAGCCTAAGATCGCAACCCTGAACCCTAAACCATAAACCCCAAGTCCTAAACCCTAAATCCTAAATAGTAGTTTTCAACTTATTTTCCACTCTCCCAGTATACCCCTAGTATTACCCACAAACTCCAAATCCTACATCCCTAACCACCCTAAATGTTGCCAACCCCCCTGCTCTGAACATCAATGTTGACTATATAAGCATGGCGCACAGTTGAAGAATTCAGTGTAAAGGTTGAGACGAATCTAAACCCTATACAACCCTATATGACCCCTATATAACCCCTATATTATTTAACCCTGAAGTCATATATAACCCTATGTTAGTCACCTCTAAGACCTGCAACATTGGTACTAGATCGGGAATTTGTTTCTGGGGGTGAGTTGAGGGCATATCTCTAAATCCTAAACACTAGACCCCCAAGCCTCAAAGCAGAAGGAAATTAATCCACTCTCTCTGGAAAGCTGGGCTACGGCTTCGGCTGGGCCGATCCTTCCAAGAGGTGGAAGTAAAGCTCGGGCTGGGAGGGCCCCTCAGAGATTCCGGAGCTTGGCACATGGAGGGTTTTAGGGTTTAGGATTTGGGGTTTGGAGCCTAAATTACTGTTCCCAAATTGGAGATTTTTTTTGCAGGGCCCGCATTGTAATCGGAACCCACTATAGGCACCCGCTCTGTATGACTTTAGGGAGACCTGGTTTTAGAAGCTAATTAAAGCTTACGAATTCCAGGTTAGGGTTTGTCATAGGATTCAGCGCGAGGATTGAGGGGATGGGGTTGGACTTGAGTTCTAGGATCGAAGGCATGGGCATAGGTTTGGGATTCTGCATGGCATGGAGATTTCGGATTCGTGGTCTAGGCGGGTTCCTGATTGAGGTTGTAGATCTTGAAATATATGAAGAGTAAGGCATTGGCACATTTTGACATCCCAATGGTCAAGGTTTAGGGTGACTTAGTAGCTAGCCTGCACCGTAAACCCTAGGGCGGCTGTTGAGCCGAAAGATCCCTGTGTGAATGATCTGAGGCTTTGGGGGAAGCCTCTCCAAGAACCTAGAGACCTCCTAAACAATTATGACAATAATCTAAACCCTAAACCCTACACCTTAAACCCTGACACATGTCCTTTATGAATAACCGCCTCCCCCAAATCATCCCCCCCTCCACGCCCTAGTACTGAACACCTGCATACGGTACCCTTACTGGGGGGGGGATCTTCTGACGGTCAGTACATACGGCTCATAGAGGTCTAGGGCAAACTGGATAGCATCATCATCATCATCATCATGAAACCAACCCACCTACACCTCCTTTGTTTGAAAAAATCAGAAGCGCCCATTATGGAGAGCGACCCAAAACAACAAAGCCCTCCAGTTTATATGGGTCGCTGCCCAAACTATGCTTGCCTTCGGGTCTCCTTCAGAAAACGGCAGGTACCACCCCTAACGTGTGGCCAGAAAGGTACCCCCCAGTTCAACGACCACCTATAAACATCACAGGATGCCATCGGCTGATTAGGGCACTGACTGATCAGGTGACCCTGGCTTGTAGTACGTAGGTTTAAGGTTTGAAAAGGGGCCAGGCGCGTCCGAAATCCACGTCATGGTTCAGTTGCTTCTTCTTGCTGTAAGTTTCACCCTACCTAAACCCCAAAAGTATGTAAAATAAGAGCCCTAAACCTATAATGCCAGCCACAAGGGCCATTATTTACATGCTTTTGGGGTCCAGGTAAACCTTAATCCCTATGAAAGACGTTTTTCCAGCTCAGGACCTCCCAATAATTCTCACCGAAGACAGCCCTTAGCCGAGAAATCTCTAGAAATACCGAACCCTAAACCCTAGGGTTTAGGGTTTAGGGTTTAAGGTTTGAAATACCCAGTTTCCAGCATCTCGGAATAAAACCTATACGAACCAAAAACTACACTCCTTCAAGGGGTTATATAGGGTATTATATAGGGGACTAGTCTGAGGGTTACAAAGGGAGATGCTAAGAGCTTATTTTAGACTATACCTAAAATAATTCCTGAGCAGACCTCCCCTACTCTCCTGACGAGCTTTTTTATACCCCATAGTCTAAACTTCTAATATCCCCTTAATAAGCCCTATAATATCCCCTATATAAATCGCTATATAGCCCCCTCTAAGGAGTTTAGACTATAGCTCATATGGCCTAGCCCTAAACCCTAAACCCTGCACCCTTACCAGAACCCCCTGGGTTAGGCTCTTCTTTGCAAGCACAGGCACATCTGGCTTGTGAATGGCGATGCCGTTGTGGATATTGAGGGCCGCTGTATGGAATCGCGCTGCCTCAGGGTTTAGGGTTTAGGATTCAGGGTTTCTCATGGATACATGATCAAGAGGGAGTCGGAGAGTATGATGAATACGGCTACTGTCTTTCGATGTCATACAGGGATCCCCCGCTCCACCTAAAACCTGAAGCACCAGTAGGGCTCATGGGGTAGGGGCTATAACTAACTCCCCTAAGCCATAAACCCCAGCCCCCTAAACCCTGAACTGAACCCTAAACCCTAAGCCCTAAATCCTAATCCCCTAAACCCTACTTGCTAACTGAACCAAACTAATGATAAGTAGCACTCCTTAGGTTCTGTTTGGTGAGCTGCGGAGGATGCAGAAAAACTTGCACCACTTAGTGTCCCCAATATACGGCAAGTGCTAGTATTGGGCTACATAAGTTATGCAAGCTTTCCTCTACCCAAGTATGGGCCGTTTCAGAACTTAAATTTCTTTGCTAGTCTCGACAGGCCGGGACATCTGCTCGAGCAAGCTACTGCGCTACTGTAGTGGACTACATAAACGGGGGTTATATTGGGGATTGTATAACATAGTAGCTTCTACTAGAACTACGTAAGGATTGTCAGGGAACATGTGGTAATGTTCACGCTCCTACACTGGAAGGGGCAAGCGCAAAAACGCATACTACAGAGAAGATACGATGTCCAATATCCTTTGAGGTCTGTTTAGCCACCCTTACGAGTACGATGCTTATACCACTACGTGTCACTTAGGACCCCTGCTAAGGGTTAACCCTGAGATGTCTGTGATTGGAGTATTAGGCAATCCCAAAGGGTCAAGGGTCTAAATTCCAAGCTAAGTCTCAAGGAGACAAGGAAGCTGAGACGATAACATCGACGAATATTCGGGCCGCTACATCAGCTGTCATCAATTGCGAACGTCACTCGGAGCCTTTTTTGCCCAAATCTTGGCCAAATGTGTACTTCTTTCATATCCCCATATAACCCTTTAAAGGGTCTAGGGATTCCATTTCAGTTTGCATTTTCTTTTCCATTTTATTCTCCAGGAGAATCAAATGGAAAAGAGAATGGAAAATGAAATGGAATCCCTAGCCCCCTTTAAAGGGTTATGGAAATATTATAGGGGTACACATTTATTGTCGGCGGTATTTGTTTTCTGCTCAAAATGCATGGCAGCTTGTGTCTGCAGATTGAAGTGGGAATACTTGTGATGTCTAGTCCTTGCACGAGGTCTATGTAGGCAGCAGAGCACAACTTGTAGTTCGACTGCTCGAGTTCAGGCTTGTTAAAAAAAATTCACGAAGGACCCAAAACCCTTGCTGCGAAACTGCTGCAAAGCAACATCTTCTATTCCTTCTTGGGTTTCAATATACTACAAACTGAAAAATCGTGTTCAAGAGTGGCCTAAGGACCCGGAACCCTAAACCCCCTTAAACCCTCCACCCTTAACCCTTAACCGCGTGCGTCCAGGCCCCAGGCTGTAATGACGACTCAACGGATAACCGCTTGTTGGCAGAGGGAGCACCTGCACTCAAAGTTTAGGGTTTAAACTACAATGGAATCTGACATGGGGTCCTTCAAAGACGTTTTGCAAGATTTTACCGGGGGGGGTTCACATGTTGCCTCTGGTTTTCGTGTACAACTCCAAAGGTACCCTTGTGCTTTCCGCGGCCTATTCGTCAGAAGGAGTTTAGGCAACTGCTAACCTAAGCTATCAATCCTGGGCGTCCAAGATGAACTTTGTTCTTTAAAACTCTAAACCCTAAACCCTTAAAAGTTCAACTCCCAGCTCCCTTACTATGAAACTGTGGTGAAGTCCTGACCTGCCCCGGGGTTCAAGAAGATATAATTTAGATGGCTTGCGCAGGGGCTTAGAGTTTCCTCTGGTATCAATATGGCTAACTCTTTAGAAATAGGATTTGGGATTTAGTTTTAGAGTTAGGGTTCAGGAAGTAATGAGGGTTAGGTTAGGGTTTAGGGTTCAGGTTATAGGGGCCTTGGAAATCCAAGCTTTGCTTGTCCCAGAGGCAAGAAAAGCCTCTGAACCCACGACCCCTTGGTCCGGTAACCCCGTCCGCCGGGTTTAGGGTTCAGGGTTTAGGGACGGATTCCCGCCATGGTTTCCTCCATGCATTTCTTTGACATACTGGCTGTTAGCAGACACTGGGGAAATGCAATAGCTGCCACGTTCATTGGGGTGATATGGGTGGTTGTCAAAATTATGGCCCCTGTTGGGGTACCCTAAATATTAGGTGCCGTATTATAATAGGGACCCAAAAAGGGACCATAATTTTGACAACCACCCATATACCTCACAAGCAGCAAGTTGGATTCCAAGCCTCTCAGTCCCCGACCTCGCCGAAGTCCCAACATTCATGGTTAAGTACTTGTAACAGGTAAGATGGCAGGGTTTACAGAAGGTTTCTACAGGAACTATATGGAGGCCATATGGAGGCTAGGGTGTATAACAGGTGGCGTTTTGGAATAATGGAACGTGAGTTACATAAGAAATACAAAGACTCATGGGAATTTAGGGCTTTTGTAACCGCAAACTCCAACATACCCCAACGATAGAAGTTTGTCGTAGTCATACCATGATACGTAGAGCATCCCAATCTCGAGGTTAGGGGTTACCAAAGTACTCTTATTACCGAAGCGCCCGGGACCTGAACTTGCAACCCCTACTTTCCGCAGAACCTGTATTTGATGGCTGTTAGTGGGGAATGGAGGAGTGCACCCCCACAATACAGCAACCCTTGAGGAATCTTCATGAATCATCCCAACCCATGGCTACCACTCATAGATTTTGGTTTGGTGCCAGGGAAGGGGCTGCATCGATATCGCCATGCACGCTTCGAAAAAAGCAGTTGTAACAACTTGGAAGCAAGTGGGTTGTTCTCAAAAGTATGGGCCTTTTTGGGTAGAGACTATACTACGGCACAAAATATGTAGGGGTACCATAATAGGACCCTCATGTTGGGATCTACCCAAGTAGTTCCAGAAATCGGCTGCCTGGTGGAGCACCCTTTCGAGGGCTCTCCTTCAAGCCCGAAAAGAAGTTCTCTAGGCGAGTGTACCTGGCAGGAGGACGGAAGCGTCTGTGGCAGGGCTACCCAAACCTTCCGATTTCAGGATCTAGGAGGTTAGGGTCTACAGGGCTTGGCTGCGACTTCTTCCTGTCGAGGGTGGCTGTTGCATTGAGTTGGATTGTCTGAGGGAGCTCCGCGCAAAGGTAGCTCACTTCAGCCCCCATTTCGCAACCGAAAATGGAAAACTCCAAAAAGCTGTGATCTCATGGGGACATCTTGGAGTGTCTCTGAATTCAAGTTGATCCGTCCTGCAGATCTTATTGCAACATGCATTTCAACATGGTGTTTCAAAATGCGGGAATGCATCCTTGCAGAAGTGAAGGAGCCCCTGCTCAATTCCCAATGATACAACAATTACTAACAAGAGCAACAGTAGTAATATTAGCAAAAATAGGTATATTAGTAATGATAATAGCAATACTACTAATAGTAGAAATTAATGGGACAAAAAAGAGCTGTCCCACGACTGTTATTTAACAGGTTTCTCGATTCTCCTCTCCGCAAACATCTCTGACCCCCTCAGCCCTAAACTGCCCAGGCCTTTCTATCTGGCCCTCGTGCTCCCACGCCCGCGTAGCCCGGCGTTGCTCGGCAGTGTGCAAGCCGTTCATGGAGGCTCGCAATGAGGAGACCTGCATAAAGGGACGCTAATGGGAACCCCAAACAGGGAACCCCAAGAATACAGGAATATACCTACCAGGGTCCTTCTATTCTATTGTATTTGTAGAAGCAGGGCCAATGTATTGTCGGGGCCTCTAAAAGTAGAATCGGGATCCCATACTCTGGTTTTACAAGGAGTAAAAGACCCTTAACGATGTTCCGCTGATGCCAACTCAAGGGTACGCGAGTGGGAATAATTTTTAGTGGTGTGGCTGAGTTCATAACTGGGCGGAATCCATGCGACATCTACAGGTTCAGGGTTTGGGGGTTTGCGGCTTAGGGTTCATCTAGCACCGTTCAATCCCCCCCATTGTTGCACTGCCCAACGTGGACTAGACGGGGTAGTCTGTCCCGGATGGTATTGCGACAAGGGTTCTTTTTGCAATTTCGCGTCACCAATCTTACTACAAACTATATACCTGCTTTTTGTTTACTGCTGTTGCGGAGGCATCGTCATCGTCATCATTAGCAAACAGCTATCCTACAAATGAGATCGCTCCAGCCGCTAACCATGTTTCATCATTAATCTTCGTTTTCTGGCTGCATCCTTGTTGCTGCCCTCATTGACCTGAACGCCTGACCTGACCCAATGAAGAGTCAGAGCTATTCTCTCACGCTTTCAATGTTGAATTGTAGATCTCTGCTCAGGCGCTTGAAATCTGACATGTAGGCCCTAAACGCTAAACCCTAAACCCCTAAACCCAAAACCTTAAACCCATGTAGGAATGAAGAAAACTTCAAACTCTCAATCTGTGGCGAAGACGCAGGGCGTTAAACAGGATGTGTCTTGTGTTCTGCAGATCCCTGGACCCAGGATGTGCTACTGTTTTGGAGATGGCCTTGGGCCCTCAAAATACTGTAGTATATTGAGGTTATATAGGGATAATGGAAAAGAAAATGGAAATTACTGTAGTATATTGGGGTTATATGGGGATAATGGAAAAGAAAATGGAAACTACTCTGGCATATTCATTACCCTAGTCACTAGTCGGGACTATACCGTCTGCAGAACGAACCTATGCAATACAGAGGCCCGCGATGCCTGTCGCATGTGAGCGAAAACGCTCCTTGCCACCGCCCAAAGCTCATTGCCACTCTTCTGCGGCTCCTTGCAACGTTTGGTACTGTAGGAGCATTGAATTCGTATGATGGTCCAGATTTTTACCAACAAATCCCGTAAAAATGTCTCTATTCCACTGCCTGCTATAGTCCCCCTTACAGCAGCAGTCCTTGTACAGTAATATGTTATAGTCCCGATATAAGCCATAGTCTAAACTTTTAGTATCCCCCTTAATAACCCCAAATGTAATCCCCTGATCCCCCGTATAGACCCCTTAAAGACTTTAGATTATAGCTCAGTTATACACCTAGATCAGCAACTACAGTCCCTGCTCTCCCTGGAGCACTTAGTAAGCAAGGCGATTTCCAGAACAAATGGATAATGAGACAAGACTGGTCACGGTCATTGGATGGGTTTAGGGTTTGATACGGGTTTAGGGTGTTAGGGTTTAGGGTGTTAGGACAGGGACGAGAAGGAAGCTCGTAATCGTGCAGTAGTACTGTTAGTGCACTGCTACTTCCTGCATGACCGCATAGGCCTAAACTAGACCTGGGAATGATATTGGCTACTATAGTTGGAGGTCAGGGGGACTGAGTAAATAGGTCAATAATTATAGGGGTTGTAGGCATACTTACCAAGTCCGCATGACCCTCCAAGTAGTGACGTAAGGTAATGCAGGATTTTGTCCATCATTGCTTTCCCGCTCCTTCCGCTCAGCTGCAAACCGCCAAATGGACTGCAGCTCCTTTCGACTCCACGTGACGGGTTCTTCTTAAACACCCCATGATTCTTTGAGGGAGCTTAGAATGATGCAAGGGAAAGAGCATGGTGTAGGGTTGAGGGTTTTGGGTTTTGGGATCAATTTGTTGCGATCAGGGTGCATGCAGGTGCACATCTTGACGAGGCTATTTGTCAAGTATGTAGTTCCGTGCCTACCCTAAAATAGCAAGACGATCCTCCCGGTCTCCCTGTCCATACATGTATATGCTCCCCGTGTGCCCTCAAGCTACCGGCTTGAACTCGTGAAGCTTAGGGCTTCACGGTTTGGGGTTTGCGGCTTTAGGGGTTTAGGGTTTAGACCAGGAAATCATAAAAGCAAAAACCCCAAGTATCCGCCCCAAGCTGCCGAGGAAAATTGACAACTGCCCTCGCAGGCTACTTGCCATGGGCCAAGACTCTGCTTGTAAAGCCTATAGTCAAATGCAGAATGAATTCACTTAGCAGCCCCATCCTATACCGTAAACCCTAAACCCCCTAGATCCTCTCCTAGCTGGACTGTCACTGACTTCAATAAATCAAAGCGGAGGTGAGTACATTGTAACATGCTTGCAAACTAGGTACGTATATCCAGAACCTTTAAGACACTCTAAACCCTAAACCTAAATCCTAAACCCTAAATCCGAAGCGCCTTCAACCCCTGAAACCCTAACTGCACACCCTCAACCCTAAAGCTGAATCCTAAACTCTGGAACCCCTAAAACCCCTAAACCCTAAATCTAAGTCCTAAACCCTGAACCCCTAAAATTCTTAACCCCAAACCTGACACCTTAACCCCTCAAGCCCAAAACCCGAAACACCCTTGACCCCCAAAACCCCAAACCCTAAACCCGAAACACCCTTGATGCCTACAACCCTAAACCCTAAAACCCCAAACCTGGTTACAACTTGGGTTTGTCGTTACCTGCCTGACCAAAGGTTCAGGCATGATATGGGCTACTTTTCCGGTATTTATCCAGGCCGCTTTGGGATGAAATAGGGGTTAGATGGGTGTTTCCTAAAATTAGGGGTATTTTTTGGGGGGTACCCCTAATAAGGATAACAATATATTGGGGTCTATATTGGGGCCCCTTATTTTGGGGGTATTCATCCTCATTTTTGGTTTGACAGGGTTTGGGGTTTAGGGTTTAAGGTTTAGGGTTATGGGCTTAAGGTTTAGGGTTTAAGGTTTAGGGTTAAGGGGTTAAGGTTTAGGGTTTAAGGTTTAGGGATTTAGGTTTATAGGGTTTAGAGTTTAGGGTTCGAGGTTGCGGGGGGGCTTGGCAAGTAGGTTAATAATGGGGATAACTGGGGTTACTATATGGCTCAGAGGGGCTATACATTCTTACTACGTCCCCATGATACTGCAAGTAGAAATCTAGGTAGGCATGTTACAAAACACTCGTGTTATCCATACTAATATTAATTATTACCTGGGCAGGACTTAAAGCCCAAACCCTAAAAATAGGGTTGAGAAGGCTTTTAGGGTTTAGATTTAGGGTTTAGGGTTCAGGCGCCCCCCCCACGCCTGCCCCATTTCTACACCCCGGTCCCCTCCTCTGCCTGTGCCAATTCTAAGGCCCAACGCCGGAGGGCTCCAGGCGTGCCGTCCTGGTGATGATGGGGCCTAAAACTTGACACGTATATGCTGAAAACAGGATTGTTCAAGGTATGTGGTTGGCATGCTTATCAGGCTTCTACATCAGGGTATTGGAATCAAGCGCTTGCTTCCAGGCTGGAAGGTGGGACGTGGAACTCTCATGATTCTAGGCTTTGTGCAGGGCGGGATTTCAAGCAATGGCCAGCTACGAATTGTTCAAACTGAATCAGCCGCTGCTGTTTGCATGGCTAAATTGCCGTCTAGGAACCTCCCCTCGATTTCGGGTGTAGGCTTTAGGGCCCAACTTCCATCTAACACCAACAGTGACTTAGGACTGCTGGGTCTCAAAAGCCTTCACCAGGGCCAAACAATAATAGGCACATCCTGCTGCCTCTTACCCTAAACCCTAAACCCTAACCCCACTCCAAGTGCTTTGTCCTGGGAGACCCTGACAACTGGCTACTTTGAACGGACCTTGCTTGTTCAGGGTTTAGGGTTTAGAGTTTAGGGGGTTTAAGGGGTTTAGGGATTCCGGGGTTCAGGGTCTGGGTGCTTAGGGCTAAGGTCTAGGGTTTAGGGCTGAAAGTTTCAACAAGTCTTCCAAAGCTTGCACTCACAGGTCATTCTCCCTCAAGTAACTGTTCTTAAAGGGGTCTTATTAAAGGGCGATTATAACCCTCGGGTATTGTAACGGGGCACGACCCCCCTAAACCCAAACGATACACCATTTGGATGAGGCCAGGTGTGGTTCCTATACTTTGTCCTGACCCCCAACACCCCTCCCTGAAGAAGCAGCGCCGCCATTCCTCATGCCACTCAACCCTGAACCCTAAGCCCGAGACCCTAAACCCTTCACCCTAAACCCTTAACTGTAAACCCTGATACCAAATTTCTGCTTTCTCCCTGCACAACAACCCCTATCCCTACTCGGTCCCGGCACAAGTTTCTCAACAGAATCCTCACATACTACGGAGACAGGGTCCCATAAATTCAGGTAAATTCAAGAGCAGCTTAGGGTCCGAAATTTTCCCTGAAACTGCATACCCCCCGCCATAGAGACGAGTCTAGCCTAGATGGGCTCCCCGCGCCTCAAGGTCTGCCAGACCAGCCTTCAAACAAGAAGGGACCCCAAATCGTGTGCGGTTTAGGAATGTTGGGTATGAGGGTTAGGGGATTATGTGGGCGTGCTTGGAGGAAGTACCTGGAATTCAAAAATCTCAGGATGGTTGCGCGCGGGCTTTACGGGGATTGCAAGTGTTGCTTGGGATGCGATCCCGTGAGGTGTTGATGCTCCACATATAATGCCTTAGATAACCCTATATGACTAGTCCTTATGTAAGCCCATATAAATCCTTCTAATCCCTTCTATACCCAATTCAATCTCTGACATAACTCATAACCCCCTCTAGCCCCTCATTTAGCTCCGTATCACCTTATATGACCCCATTTGGCCCCTATCATAACACCATATGACCTACTAAACTACAAGAGGACCTTTAAGGCCAAACTTGAAAGTAGCTCATACAATCCCTCAACCCTGAACTCCAAACCCGTAAGGGTTCCTTAGTAAGGCTACTATTCACAGTAACCCCGAAACCCTGAACCCCAAACCCTCAAGGGTTCTTTACTAAAGCTAATACTCACAGTAGCTCATATAATGCCTTACATCTTAACCCTAAACCCCAAGGGTCCCTGAACAAGGCTAATATTCACAAATATTCGTAGTCATATAATGACTTGATTGATTGATTGATTGATTGATTGAAGCCTGTGAGCAGTCATATAATGACTGCCATACTCCTAGAAATGGCAGGCAAGAGTGGATGCCTCGAGCTCTTCATGGCCGAAGAGCCGCCAGAGGCAGTCCAAGATCAAACCGGTGGATCGATCCCCTCCTGCAGCTAGAGTTTAGAAATGGTACCCATAAGGGACTACTATAGGGTTTAGAGTTTAGAGTTTAGGGTGTAGGGAGCCGGGCTTTTGACTTCAGGCGGGATTTCAGGGCTTAGGTTTTGAGGGCATGACGGCTTTAGGTGTTGATAGGGATGCTGGGAGATTTGCGGCGTTAGGCCCAGACACGCCCGGATCTAACCTGCTTGGGGTTAGTTAAGGGTCTCGCGCAAACGCACGAGATATCCTGCATGGTTTGCGCATTAGAGGTGTTGGGCACATCAGGTGCTTCTCCACATTCGCTAACCCTAAAGATTAAACCCCTGCATACTCCCTGAATATTTTCTAGTAGGGACCGTGTTTAGGGATCGGGCACCACCACAAACCCCTTGAAACTGCAGTGACTCTGTACGGGCCGCCAGCCTCCAAAACACTCTCATCCTTCTTATGGAGACCAACAAAACCTCAACCCTAAAGCCTAAATCCTGAAGGGGCCCAGATTTTGGAAATCTGCATAGCTTGTTCAATGACAACCGCACCCTGAGGCTCCTCCCTCCACACGGCCAATCAGCGTCGCGGAATCCATAGACCTGCCCCCACGAAAACCCTCAACCTAAATCCTAACCCTACGTGGCACTTAGGAACCCTACTAAGAGTTAACCCTTAGGTACCTATAATAGGAGTATAAGGGAATCACAAAAGGTTAAGGTTCTAAGGTCCAAGCCAGGTCTCAAGGAGACTCTGAACCCCAAATCCTAAACCTGAAACCCTGGTCTGGCAGTTTGGGATTTTATACCAGGAGTCCTCCATCAACCCTGCTACCCCCAACTCCTTTGCTGCTTCTTGCCTGTAAGTAGCCAAGTTAACCCTATCTATACTGAAATAACTTTAGTTAAGAAGGAACCTAGGGGGGTGTAGGGGGGTAAGGGGGTACGGTAGCAGGGGAACCCATGAGGCAGTCAAGGCCACCCCAAGCTGGAACGGGCGTCCCTCAAAACAGAGGCCTCTCTGGGAACCCTGGGGACTGATGGGTCCCCCATTGGGTAGAGTACAGAGATCATAGTCGCCCTTAAGTGGATAGAATATGGGGTATATGGGGATCTTATTGCAATATACCCAAATCCATATTCCATCTACTTAAGGGGGACTATATCTTTTCAGAAGCTCCTGAAGAACTGCTTTTGAGCCTAACTTTGTCCATGCTTGGGGGTGCCGAGTCCCGACAGCTTCATCTCTCTCCCACCTTCGAGCCGCGCTGGCTGGGATGCCATCAAGGTGCTTCTGGAAAGTGGGGCTGCGTGTTGGATTTTGGCAGATTTGCAGAATTTTGCTGTAAATCCTAAACCCTAAATAGTAGTTTCCATTTTCTTTTCCATTATCCATATATAACCCCACTATAACCCCAATATAACCCTTAATCCTTGAGCCAAAGCCTCAAGGCCTGAGCTCTGACTACCACTTCAACTGTAGAAGGCTCTGCTTGTAAACTATGGTATCTTCTTTGAAACGGAGGCCGACTACAACACCCTCCTCCCTCAGGCCCTAAACCCCAAATGGGTGGTTGTCAAAATCATGGTCCCTTTTTGGGTACCCTAAATATTAGGTGCCGTATTATAAGAGGGATCCAAAAGGGGAACATAATTTTGACAACCACCCAAATACCCCCAACTTTTCAGGCACACCCACTTTGGAGCGGCAACTATGAGCTCAAGGCAGCGAAGAGGGATACACATCACCAATATAAACTTGAGGTCTATGTGAGGTACCCTAATCAACATGTGGGCAATTTCTAGCTTTTGTGACGAGATCTTGGGGGTTCAGCGTTCAGCATCATGAGCTTACGGATTTTGGACAACCCTAAACCCTAAACCCCTAAACACCTTAAGCCTAAGCCCTAAACCCTGAAGCCCTAAACACCTAAACCCTCAACCCTCAGCCCAGTGCTGGGGCTTGGGGTTCAAGGTCTTGGCCCGGCGCATGGAGGATGGCCAGTATGCCATGGAACTAGCATCGATCATAATGTGGTGAGGGTAGACATTATGGGCTTACCCCAGCCCAAATCCCTTCCGAAACTACGAAGGCTTCAACTTCCCCTGACGGCCCAAGAAGACAAAAAAAAGAGAGATAAACTAACCAGATTATAGAATTTGGGATGTGAAGCCTCAATGACCCTGCTAAACCCTATACTCATCATTTAGCTACTTGGACCCTCTGGGTTCTTCAACCCTGCTCAAGTGGATTCCCAGGCCGTTCTTTGGTGCCCCTATATCATGTGGAAGGAAGGGCCCAGCAAACACTCCAAAATGCTATAGGGACAATGGAAAATGAAAATGGAAACTACTACAATATATTGGGGTTATATAGGGATAATGGAAAATAAAATGGAAACTACTACAATATATTGGGGTTATATAGGGATAATAGAAAATAGAATGGAACCTACTACTATTTTAATGTACTATAATATACTATAATGTACTATAATAGACTATAATATACTATAATATATTATAACAGACTATAATATACTATAGTGTCCTCCAGGGACTTCTCAGCCTCTTGAGTCCACGCAGCAGTCTTGGATTAGAGTTCGGTAGTGTGCGAATTCCTTTTCCCACCGTCTAAGGTGCGCGTCAGCACAGGCTCAAGCCTGTGGAGCGGCTATAACCAGCGGAGTTCACGTTTGAGTTATTTTTTGGCTTTGGAACCCCTAAGCCCCAAATCCTCAACTCTAAAACTTGTGGCTAATCCAAACATATGATCAGATGAGCTATAGTCCTAACTCCTGATGTCCTAAAAACCCTGTAGTAGCCCCTCAGATAATTAACCCCCTATATAACCACGTTTAAGGTGTTTAGACTATAGCTCATACGTTGTCCCACAAACAGCTTGAGAAATGCGGGCCTGGCACGTTTGAACCAGGTCCCACCAAACAAAGGAGAAACAACAAAGCTCCAAAATCCCCCTTCTTAAAAACCTTCCCAATGTTCGGGGGATGTCTGGGGTATAGGGATCATGGAGGGAAATGGTTTGCAATTAGGGTGGGCGTCTTGTTGGGGGCCAGGGATTAAGCAACGACAACACTCTCCTGAAGCATAGCCACTGAACAGTGTTACCTGAAACTCAAAACCCCAACACCCCGTAATCCTAAAGCCTAAACCCTGAACAGGCAACTTCACCGATCATGGAGTTGATCCATTCTTGAAATATGCAAGTGCAAGCTGCTGCCGCAACCAAAGCGAAAGCCTAGACTCAGAATACCTTGTGGTTAAATAGAAGCTGCACAGACCCAATGCACCGCAACTAGAACTGCGTTTGCCGTTATCACGCCTTCCTCCGGAAAATCCAGAAATCCACCGTAGAAGCCGGAATCACTTTGCCCGGAGTAATCCTTACAATTTGAAAGCCCGTATTCACCCTAGCAGCCCATTCAGAATTGTTAGGCCCTACTAACATTACGGATTTCAGCTACAAGTTGTCCAGGATGTGGAAGTCCTAGCTAGCTACTACTACGACGTCCCGCGACTTACTGGTGCCCAACGGAGAGTGGAGTAGCAAAACTCGCTGAAATTCCCTATATACTCCTCATATCTGCCCAAATTCTAGTGCCCATATTTACCCCCTACGAATTAAATCAAACCCCACACCATAGATAGCAAAAAAGTTCCCGATTTCTTCTCCACATCCGACGAAGCACCAGTAACTGGCTACTAACTGGCTACTATGTAAGGTTAAAACCATCGGCCCCTAGTATGGGCCCTTAACCCTGGGATCCTTATACACCTACTATATACCCTATATGTACCCTTTAAAGCTCCCTAGAATCCCCCTAAAAGGGCTAGGGGCCCATTTTACGGGCCCATACTTTTAACCTTGGATACTACGTCCGGCCCCGAGCATTGTTAGCTCATGAGGCTGCCACCCTCAGCAAGCGGAAAGGCCGATTCAGGCTTCAGGGTTCAGGGTTTACTTTCTTGTTGCTGGGACGTTTAGGGTTTAGGGTTTTCAAGGGCTTAGGGTTGAGGGGTTCGGGTTGAGGGTCTAGCATTTGAGGATTCCAAAGTAGAAGCCCGCATTTTTCTATGCTGCGAAATTCCATCATCCATCTGCAAAGGCCTGATTCTTGGAAACTCCCATTTGGGGTTTGGAGGATATCTTGCTTGGATGCTGAACCTAGTGTTTAGTAACCCCTATAAACTCTAAACCCAAGAGCCGTTCTTGGCATTTCGAATCTGATGATGCAGTCCTAGCTGGCTACGAGGAACACACGAGCGCAAGCTTTCCAGCTTCAAACTTTCTCAACTACTAGTATAAAGGAATGGATCCCCACAGTGGCACCTGTAAGAGACAAAGTCAAGATTTCCCATGTAATTAATGGACATTTGTTCCTATAAGGGAATGACGGGCTATACTCGAGTACCAAGGACCCCCATGTCCACTCTTAATGGTCCCTTGGTAAGCCTCATACTGGCAATATCTCGTATCATCGTCAAGAATAATCAAATAATCAAAGGTCCTAGTCCTTCGTTTCCTACTCTGAGGCTCAATGTTGCGCGATGTAGGTACTATGTGGGCGGTTGTCAAAGTTTTTTAGGGTCCCTAGTATACGGCACCTAAAATTTAGGGTACCCAAAAAGGGATCATCATTTTGATAACCACCCATGTAGAGACTCGAAGACTTGGGGGCGCCAAGGTAGGTACTTCCAAAGACTTAGGTCCCTAGGGTTTAGCATTTAGGGTCTAGGCCTAGGGCTACTAACCAGCAGGAAGCCAGGGTGCAGGATTCTCCTGCATTTCCTGTCTGACCCGCGAAATAGGACAGGTGACATTCTCCTAGGTTAACCTGAGCTTGTTCAATTAATCGCATCCCCCCCAACATTAAAGTCCCCACGCCCCCTAACATGAAACATTCTCGAAGTATTATGCCATGCAGCAATGGGAATATTTCAACAAAAAAATCTCAATCAGGCTTGATCTGAGCTGTAATCTAAACTCCCAATTAATGTTCAGTATACCCAATAAGCCCTGTAATAGGAACTCATCTAAGACCCTCAACCCTACACCCTATACTACCTTCTTTAAGGAGTTCAGACTACAGCTCATATAGGAAGTCGAGATCTCCGGGACTGGGCCTATGAAGGCGGAAAGCGTTTTTGGGAATCATTTTCTGAAACCCTACACCCTTTACCCTACACCCAAAACCCCAAACCCTAGCCCTAAACCCCGAAGCGTGAACCCAAACCCCAAACCCTTAACCTAAACAAACAAATCGTGGCTTGCGGAGATCGGGTGAGATCGCCGTAATTTGCCCAGTCCAAGGAACTCAGAAATGTGCAACGTGAAGATCAACATGGTTGTTTCCTAAAATTAGGGGTACCTGTTTGTGGCCCCCATAATAAGGATTATGAATTGTGGGGTCTCTACTGAAGTCCCCCGAAATTGGGAAACTACCACGTAGACTTTAAGTGTACCAAGATTAGGGGGTCCCCTGTATATACCCCAAAATCCTTGCTATAATCCTCATGACAGGGATACCGTAAAAACGACCCCCAATTTTTGGAACCTTCCTAAGCACGCCCCTGGATTATTCTGAAGTGCAGAAGGTGTTCTCCACACTCCTGGCTTGATATCATGCAGGACTCTCATCTACGGACCCCTCTGAAATCCCCTCCTTCAAAACTCCGCACCCTCCTTCCTCTAATTTTGAATGTTCAGCCTTGTGTGATGGTGCTATACGGTGCTATATTCGGTGTATCTACTAGTAAGGGTTGGGGAGGCGCTAGTTGACACCCACTAACATTCCCACCAGTACCAGTAAGGAACCCTGCATACACAGATCTAAACAAAAACAGAACGAAACCCGGCCTACTACCTTCCCCCAAACAAACGTGGAGAAGCTTTTTGGGCAGCAATCTTGATAGGGTTTCCATAATTCCCAATCTGTATGACTTCTTTTTACCCTAAACCCTAAACCCTAAATCCTAAATCCTAAACCCTAAATCCTAAATCCTAAACCTAAAACCCTTAGGGGAATCCTGAGCTTCAAGCTGACCCCTGGAGCGTCCACTTGCGATGCGCAACGTCTCTTGCACCAACGGCCTCGGCGGTTTCGGGTGTGGGGTTTAGGCTTTGGGGTAGGGGTTTCGAGTTTAGCATGCAGCATAAGGAACGTTTCGTTCTGCTGCGAACATATTAACTGTAAAGTGTAGGGCCGGAAGGGCAATGTAAGAATAAGCTGCTCTGAATACGGAAGTCATCAGGAAGCGCATGTGATTGAGGCAGGTTTCGGTATGGAACTGCGCAACACCCTTGTTGAATCGTTATCCATGAATTCCAATCAAGCCCCATGCTATCGGCAACCAAAAACAGCATCGGGATGAAGAGCCCCGAAAGCGCACATTTTGGCAACGCCAACCCCTAAACTCAGAACTGTGCAATAGTCATATGATAGTTGAAAGGTCCTTATTTTGGGGGTTGGGGATACCAAAACTCTGCTATCTAAAGCTGTGTTCTTCATGTGCCGAACGTTCTTATCCCTAAGCCCTAAAACCTAGTCTAACCATTTTTCAAGCCCAATTCCTGTAAGCCCGATTATTTCATCTTCCATGTTCTTTCTCATGTAACTGTCCGTTGTCAGAGCGCTATGCCCCCAAAATTCCATTAAACACTCTAAGCCTAAAGCCCATAGTTTCATCCCAATCCTGAGAGACGCGCTGCGCCCCATGGCTGGGATAGGACGCGCCTGGGTTTAGGGGTTTAGGGTTTGGGTTTAGGGTTTAGGGTTTAATGCAGCGGCCAACACAACTAGAGTAGGGTTCAGGACGTAGGGCTTAGGTTTAAGATTAGGGGGCCTAAATAACAGCTCCTCTGGGACGTTGTGGAGTTCCCAAACCCGGTGACAAGACTGTACAGGTCCTGGGAATTTCCATGAATTAGGGCTCCCGTTTGACTTCTGGGGGATCCCTGCAAGAAGGACTGTAGTATTTTGGGGTCTATCTGGGGTCTCCATGTTTAGGGAAACTACCATGCGTCTTTGAAACATGATATAGTTTAAATCTGACACCAGGTTAAACCTTGCAATCATCATGCTGCCGCAACGCCCTTTCTGCCTTGGATTTGGCAGATCCCTAAACCCTAAACCCCCAAACCCTTGACCCTTAAACCCTGAAGCCCAGGACCGTCAACCTTGAAATTGTAAACCTTACCCATGCTTTGGAGGTCCAGGTTCAGATTAAGCATACATCACTAAAACTGGCGCTTCAAACCAGTTATAAGTTATAACCATGACCTATAGGTAGTTTCTAGTTGGGAAATTTAGACCCTGAACCTTTAAATGAGCCCTTCGCTCACATCAAAATGTCAACTCTTGAGTGCTGCCAGATGGCGCAAGGCCAGGCAGCACTGCGCGTTGGGACATCTCCATTGCACGTCCATGCTGCCTGCAAAGATCAAGCTGGAGGGAAAGGGCCCAGCAACACAGACACATGAGCATCTTACATGCAGAGCCCAAAGTCACCTCTGAATGGGGCTTCAAGAGAAGCTTGCTCGGGAATCCTTATCTTCATGCGCCCGCATAGGTTTCTACCAGAGGAAAATGGGTATTCTCGACCCATGCGGATCACTACAACAAAGGGTCTCCTGAAACCTAAGCCCTAAAGCCCTCCCCAAGACTGGGTAGCTGTTCAGGAACATCAATTATGCAAGTTATCACATGGTGGCCTAACGCAATACAACTTGGAGAAAAACATTTGAAGAACATCATCCCTAAATCCTAAACCCAAAACCTGCTCGCCTGTCATGGAGCGGGGACTCGAAGTGAGCAAGCTCGTGTGCAAAGCTCACAGCCCAGAAGCTCACAGCCTGCGTGAGCTACAGGGTTTAGGGTTTAGGGTTTAATGTTCCAGGGTAAACTGGGTTACTGTTAAGGAACAGTCGCCATAATATTGGGTATCTAGTAGATAATACGGTTTCCGTTATTGTAGCAACTGAATTCAAGTTCCTTAGTAGCAGCCCGGTAAAGTATGGGGAGTTCTACAAATTACGGGCGCTGTTTTGGGTGCCAGATTCTAGTATTTTGGGGGGAAGTTATTAAGGTGGCCCCTCTTGAAAATCCACACACCCTACACCATTCACCTCAAGTCTCTGCACCGGAACGGCACACCTAGATGAGGAATCTTCCAACTTGGAACTGTCTTATGATGCTGTTGACAGAGACCCGAAACCCTAAACCCTACACCCTACACCCTAAACCCTACACCCTAAACCCTAAACCCTACACCCTAAAAAACCCTACACCCTAAAGCCTAAACCCTATACCCTAAACCTTAATCACAAAGCATTCCTTAGAGAGTGGGCCATTGCGCCCTAGCCGTCCAAGGCGTTCAAGGCCTCACCAAAAAAAACTCACGCCTAAATCCTGGGTCAATCCCCCATCCAGTAATAGGTACCACCAAGGACTACATATTACAGGTATGTGAAAGCCGTATCAAACACATATTTAGGGGCTGTTACCTAGCCTAAATCTCAAATCCCTACTCCCTGACTCCACTACACCTTCACATGAAACATCACACAGGCTTGCCTGGCGCCGCCTTGGCCACTTCTTCCACAGGTGCCCTACTCAGCCCGGTGAGCCGCCAAGTCAGAACCCTAAACCCGAAAAATGTTTTCAATATGCAAGGGCAACGCTCAAGGCTAAAACTACAATCCATGCCTCCTCCCAGTTCGATGCATGGTTCTCCTGGCAGGGCAATTCCTGCAAACTCCCTGATTGCTATACTGCGACTAGCAAACATCTAGGGTGCATGGCAGAGATTTGGAGGGTTCAGGCTTTACAGTTTATAGTCCGCTTTAAGTAGATAGAATATGGCTTTGGGTATGTTATAATCAGATCTCCATACACCCCATGTTTTATGTAAGTAAGGGGACTATAGGGTTTAGGGTTATGGTTGTGAAATAGGCAATTATAGGAAATGCGGATCTTTCCAGACAGCTACGCCTCACAAATGCTAACCCCAAATAATTCACTGTGCAGGCCTTCGAAGGGGACACGGGTCAATTGGACCGGGCAATTGAATGAGCGGACTTTTGTGGCCTCAACCCCTATAAACTGTCATACAATGAGATCCTCATTTCAAGGGTTGGGAGAACCAAAATCCACCCTAAACCCCAAACTCTACACCCAAAATACCCTAAAACCCAAATCCACACCCTAAACCCTGAAGCCTAGATCCCCCTATCACCTTTTGAAATCCGCGTCTGGCAATTCGGCCCAACAGGCCCTGTGAGCCCAATCAGCACTCAGGGACTGCCAAGCATCAGGATCCCAGCTGCTGGGCCCAGGCTTCGGAACATTTACAAGAAGGTATATGTATATCCATATATATATATATGTATATATTAGGGTCATTTTTGTGGTTATATCGGGATAATGGAAAATAAAATGGAAACTACTATTCAGGGTTTAGGGTTTAGGGTTTAGGGGATATAGTCCCCCTTAAGTGGATAGAATATGGCTTCGGGTATATTCTAATAGCATCCCCATATACCCCATAGTCTATCTACTTACGGGGGACAACGATGAATCCCAGAAGCATATGAGTTACCGTTGTGAAATTGCTTTAAAATCACCGAGTGACACAATCGAACATGATCGCTTAGAAAAGCTCCCAGGTGGAAGCTCCATGCATTTCTTTTCAGATCTATAAATTATAAACATTATCTGGGTTCTTGTTGAAATACAATTTAAAAAGATTTGTTTTTTTTTGATATTGGGCCCAGGTATCCATAAACATTTAAAATTTTGTTCTACACGAACCCAGTTAAATCAAAATTCGAGCCCTTGAAGGTAGGAACTTGTTGCAACGTCTCCCCTACCCTACTTTCCTTTGAAGCCTGGACCCTTGCAGAAGGACCCCGCAAGCGGGAGCTGCCCATCCGCCGGGGAACTTGCTAGGAGTCGTCCCGCCACTCTCAGGTCTGGGTCCTGCGTGGCGATGCATTTTGGCTTAGGGGTGTTGAACTAATTCCCTTTGATGATGGCGGTGGTCTACACGTGGCTCTTCCCCTATAAGCTTAAGAACCATACCTACTTAAGGCCCTGATGTACATAAATCATACCTACTATGGGCTGTTTAGATCCAACTCTGAAGCCAACACCCAAAATCCTAACACCCTAAACCCTAAACCCTAAACCCTAAATCCAAAATCCTATCACCCCACACTCGAAACCGTGAAGTCCTTACCCTTTAGTCGGCTCTCAGGAAGCTTTGATACCTTTGCATTGTTCAAAACTGATGTGATACGAGGCTTTTGGTTATTTAGAACACCCCAAAACCGTAAACCCTAAACCAACCCCCCAAAAGTAGCACCCTGACAGAGGAGTCCCATGGCCACGCACCCAGAATGCTTAGTGGAAAAGAAAATAGAAAGTACTATAGTATAGGGTTTATATAAAGATAATGGAAAAGAAAATGGAACATACAATTTAGGGTTTAGCGTTTAGCGGTTTGGGGTTTAACGTTAACAGGCCTTGGTTGTGCGACTGCTGAACTCTTGCCACAGGTAAGTACATTCTTAGCTTCTAAGGGAAAACCGAACAGCCCCAAATCCCAAACGTGCTAACGTCTGCGACGGCCTGGTGGAACGGACGGGACACTGCATATGGAAGCACCATCACACCTTGCTGCGAGAATTTGTCTCCATGCAAGTCAGCCTGCTCTCTCTCAAATACTTGGAGAGTCAGGGAGACGTAGTATGATGGGGAGAACCTGTTTTTGTCTTATGGCTTATATGGATGGACCCTCCAATTGCTACACTTAGCGTTGGTGCCTAATGTTTGCACGTCTCTCAATGATTCTCCGGGACTTACAGGCAAAGGAAGTAGGCCTGTGTACTGCGATTTCTTGGTTTAGGGTTTAGGGGTTAGGGTTTAGGGTTTAGGGTGAGCTGTCCATTCTGTCTCGAATGCCTCTCAAAGCTCATGACAACAAAAACGCCAAACAACTCATCTGCCTCAAAATCTCGGACACCACCCCGAACACACATGCTGAACGCCTCCACCTCTGACTTCTTAATTTCCTGTACTTGCCCCTCCCTGCCACAGTTATGAATCCCCAAATCTCATCCCCTTCCCCTCATGATCAACAAATATTCCATATGCATATCTATATATATATATCTGTTATGTATACACCATATAGCATCGTCCAGACTCTTCAAACGTCTATTGCTGGGTGGGGGGTTGTTATCAGGGAGAAGGATTTCGACACAACTACAGAGCCTGCTAGGCTTCTCCGGATGGAACATAACGTAGACCCAGGATTAACAAACCCCCTCCTGTTAAGGGCCTTAATATTAGGATCCCTATTATAATCCCTTTAAGGGGAGGGGGTTTATTAATCAAGGGTTTGGGTAACGGAAATCTGCCTTAGGGGGTCGAATGGTTGAAATCCCAGAAATTCCTGGGCATTATCGGAGAAGCCTCCTGGGTTGAATCTGCATGTACTCCGATAAGATGGCAATGAGTCAATACAAGAATATGATACCTATGTCATGTACAAAAATGCACTGTAGTAGATTCTGCTATGTAAACCATGTTCAGGAAATATATGGGGCTATATCATTCTTAGTATGGGGATCCCTTTCCCCACGCTCCCTTATGCACCAATCAGTGTAGAGCTCCAAGCCTCATCCCTCCCCAGAACGTCAAGAACCTTGAGGGTTTACCCTAAAACTTAAACCCTAAAACCCTAAACCCTAAAGCCTTTTACCCTAAGCCCTAATGACTCGACGGCCTTGGCAGTTGTTGGCACCCATCCTCGGTTGCTAGGATTTGGGTTTTAGGCTCTCTAGGGCCTATAGTCCCCCTTAAGTAGCTTTGGGTATATTTAATAAGATCCCCATATACCCCATGTTCTATCTACTTCAGGGGGCCTAAGGGTTTATGAGTTTAGGGCTTAGGGTCTCTGGGGCCTTAAGGGTTTAGAGGTGTCAGGATTTAGGGATTTGGGGCCTTACCTTGCCTAGGAATGAAGGTATGGATCCTCATAGTAGTCCCTATATAGCCCAGTATAGGGTTTAGGGTTTAGGGGTCGTAGCCCCTATATTAACCCATTATAGCGGTTTCCATTTTCTTTTCCACTCCTTCATTTCCAGCTAACCGATGGCATTCCCTAAACCCTAAAACCTAAATCCTAAACCCTCAACCCGGACCAATGGTAAGCTGCCCAGTGTCGGGTTCACACAACGAGCTCTCTGATAGACTCCGAAGCGGCACAGTTAGAGCCGTCCTGTCAAATCGAGCGGGTGTCGAGGATGTTGAGTGGGGGGTCTAGGATTTAGGGTTTAGGGTTCAGGGGTTAGGGATTTGGGTTTAGGATCTAGGGTTTAGAGTTTAGGCTGTAGGATTTAGAGTCTAGGGTTCAGGATTCAAGGTTTAGAGTTTTCGGGTTCCGGGCTGGGGCCAGGAGTGCCTTTAAAGGTGTTATGGAGGATATGGGGGATCTATATATATATATGTATGTATAGGAGACACGTGAAGGCTGCATGGGTACGGCATATATAAGCTATAGTGTAACCTCCTATTATCCCACTTAATAACCCTATGATGGTCCCCTATATAATCCACCATCAAATTTGAAGCAAAGAGGCTCTAATGGAAAACGAAACATGCACATGAACCGGAAACCGGGTTTTACGTGGGTCTCTCTCTCTCTCTCTCTCTTCTTCTTCTAGAGGCTTTGCAAGACCCGGAGGTCTTGCTGGGGCGAACCCCAAGCCCGAGCGCACGTCCAATGGTCGGTACCCAGGAGGTGGAGCCGTGATCGCTGAGAATGAACGTGAGGTGCGACATAAGTACAAAATTCCAGTACACAAAGTTTGCCTTCACCATCCATTCCCAAGTGATGACACTCCCGGCTCAACTGGGGTGTGAAATTGCGGCCCTTCCCCCATACTCTCTCTCTCTCTCTCTCTCTCTCTCTCTCTTCCTCGATTTACATAAGGGACTGGCGGGATGACACCACCAATTTATGGCATTTTTTTGTGTGATTGGTGGTTTAAGATTTCAAGGTGACATAGGTTCCCCTACTACCCCCCTCCCCCCTCTATGCTTCCCACCCTAGGCTTTCCCCTTCACTAACGATACTTACAATTAATGGAAATTTAATGGAGGCTAACTAAGAGGGAACCTAGGAAGGGTTAGTCTAGAGGTAGTAGGGGAGCCTCTGAGCTTAGGGGGCGAGGCTGAACCCTAAAGCCACGCGATTTAGGGTTTAGGGCAGCAGGGGAACGAACGGGATATGGAATTGTTGTCAAAACCCAAAAACCTAAACCAAGGAGTACATAGGAATAAATACTTTAGACATCCTTTCCTCCATCCTTTACTAGCCGCTTGGCAAACTTGCTCAGGCTTAGGGCTTCCTGTGTAACTTCCCATCTTGTGTGGTCAATCTCATGAGGTGTCGGAGAGGGGCTTTAGGGGAAGGCCACTCATCAGGCCCCTCATGGCTACGCATCTGGTAGTTTCCCAAAATAAAGGAACCCCAATATAGACCCCAATATACTATAATCCTTATCTTGGGGACCCCCAAAATGGTACCCCAAATTCTGGGAAACCACCATATCTTGAGTTTAGAGGCAAGAAGGAAGTCTGGAGGA
>CAJNIZ010020224.1:101553-140544 GCA_905231905.1 Symbiodinium pilosum | reverse complement strand
TAAGCTCGGGCCCTTGGTTAGCTTTCAGTAAGCCTCCTGATGGTATACGGCGCGCGTCCCTTGAACACAGTGGTGACGGTTGTGCGCAAGCTTTGCTGTGCATTCATTTGAGTGGACTTTCACAAGTTCAGTTCTACAATATCTGTAGCGCTCCCACAGCATCTCGCCATCGTAAAACACGTGTACTGCGTTCGCGTAGCCCTCCGTCCAGAGATCTTCTGGGTTGCCGTTAAGGAACTTAAACTCAGTTACCATAACGAGTATATATATATATAGGAAATAATAAGGTTTCCAAGATATAACTACTTGAATTAAGAAATTTAGTTCGTTAACAGCAACCCAGTCTTGTCAAGAATTCGGCTGAAGTGTTTTTGGCCCAGATCATCATGGTCTAGTCCGATGGTCCCTAAACCCTAAGCCGGGTAGCATGGAAACCTAAAGGCCTATGGCAAACCTTAAGTAGAATATGGGGTATTTGAGGTTTAGCGTTTAGGGTTATAGTCCCCCTGAAGTAGATAAAATATGGGGTATCTGGGGATCTTATTAAAATATACTCAAGGGGGACTATAGGAGCCTCTGTAGACTGCTGAGTACCGTCCTGCTGGACTGTTATCCCTTTGCCGGATCCATGTTTGCCTAGGGAAATGCAAAGCTTTTAGGTCTACACTCTGAGACTCTACTTCATGGGAACGCACATGATGAGGCAAACATCTTGACAATATCTAAACCCTAAACCCTGAACCCCAATCCCTCTAGTCCAGCACTCGCACAATGGTCGGGACGGGGCTAACTTCAAGCCGTCAACCACCACCCAAACCCAAACTTCTAGGCCCAGATCACCGACTAAGACCAGGACACACAATTCTAGACCACCAACCCTAAACCAAAATCCAGACCCAAAACTCTAGACTCCAAGCCCCGAGACCCAGAATCCTAAACCCTAAACCCTTAAACCCAGAATCCTAACCCTGGGCCTTTCTTAGCATACCCTGGCCTTGCCCGCCAGAGATCGCCGCCGAAATCTCCTAAAGCACGGGAGCAAGGAAAGGGACACAGGGCCTGGGTTTAAAGATTTTAGGGGTTTACGGGGGTTTAGGGTTTAGGAGGGATTTGGATTAGGGTTTAGGGTTTAGGGGGTTAAGGGTCCAGGGTTTAAGGGGGATTAGGGATGAGGGTTTAGGGGGTCTAGGTTTTAGGGTTTTGGGGGTTTTGGGGGTTTTCGAGTTTAGGGAGGTTCTGGCAATCCAAAGATTGGGGGGCTAACGCCTCCAATACTGAACCCCCTTAAGGTTGAATCAGGTCTTCTTGAACATACTTTCTTTAGGTATTCTGTCCTCCTCTTCTGTGGTCTGAGCGTAAGGATGCGTAAGGGTTCCACGGGGTCCACGAATGCAATGGCAACACGCGGTTTGGGGTTTAGGGTATAATCGCTGCAATGACGATGAGAATCACGATGGCAAAGGAGCTTGGCCGGCAAGTCCCCTGTACCACCATGCTTGGTCCCAGTTGCTGGGTTCACTTGAGGTTCCTGGCCAAAAAATGCGTTTATCTTTGCGTCGCAGTAGCATTGTAGACACACCAAAAAAACAAGCGCGTCCTTGGCGAAAGTCACCCCTCAGCTACAGGGTATCAAGCTGGGGGGATATCAAAGTTAAAGCTTTTAACCCCTAAACCCTAAACCACTTATGGACACGGTCCGTTATAGTCAGTCAGCAGTGAGAATTGCAAGGTCTGCAGCAACCCCGAATCCCTAAACTCCGAGACCTTAAGCTCCAAAGGCTTAGGATTGTAGCCTTTAGAGTGTAGGAGGACCCCCCCACCCTGTAATAGTGGTATAATAAGAATATACGAGGACCCTAATATAATCTTTATTATCCCTTGTAGTCACCATTACAGGGTGGGGGGTCCTCCTATTTTCGAGGACTGAACAGTTATTCCCCGAAAACGCAATGGAAGCCCATCAGGGCCTCTTTGAAAAGACCGCTTTCCCTGCACCCTAACCCCTATTCATATACCTTTCCGGCTTCCATCTTCATGGGAAGACGGTGCAACCCTAAGCCTGAAGCCTTCGAACACGTACAACCTGAATGGTCCAGGGTACTGATTCTGGATGCTGAAGATCAGGTTAGGGGTTTAGGGTTTGGGGCGTATAGAGTCGAATGAGAAAGCATCAAATGGTGCATAAGATGGACATGAAGTGGAAGCTGGTCTTATGAAAAAATGTTGTGGGGCTTGAAAACTAGGGAAGTCTTAAACTTCAATGATTATCCATTGCCCTTTGCAGCCGATTTAAAGTGCCCGATCATATGAATTTCCAGGGGAAAGGCGGTCTGTAAGAACAAGTTTAGGGTCTAGGGCTTCGGGTTTAGGGTTAAAGCTGGACCAGATAGGGATTTGGGTTTCCAAGCTCCCAATTTTTATGCGATATGACCCTGTAGTGGTCCAGAAGTTTGGGAACTAAGGTTTTTCCCAGAATGCGGGGCTTATCAAGGACTGCTGATGCGTCCCCCAACCCAGAAACCCTCAATCGTCTTAACACTCTGTTATGTATAGGGTTTGGGATTATACACGTATGCTACCATAGTTATACATGTACAGCTATAAGCCCTGGAACCCCTCAACCCCTAAACCCTAAACCCTAAACCCTACGCCCCAAGGCCCAGGCGGCTGACGTCCCCGCGGCCGCTGGGAACCGGAGTGCCGGCCATCGCGACTTGAGCCCAGACGACGCCGCAGCCGGCAACTTCGGAAAGATCTCGGGAGTTTAGGGCTTAGGGGCTCCTAAAAGTGTAAAGGGGTTCTATCCCAGAATTAGGGGCTCACTTCATAATGAGGATGATGAAGCTTAGGAGGGGTTGTCTTGGCCATGCAAAAAACTTGTATGGGGCTGTGAGTCTTGTTGCAAGGATTTGGGGTTACCGAACTTTAGCGCTTGAGCGACTTGTGGGTCTGCGTATGTACGTCCCGAGGAGCATTGCAGAATTTGGAAGTTGTGCGGGGGACCCAGTTTTTTTTAGCGCCACATGAGTTACACGAGCTACAGTCTAAACTCCGAGTATTCCCCCTCAATAACCCCTCTTTAAGCAGCTTAGACCATAACTCACATGGGAATGTTCTATGGCAATCTGTAATGATTTCTCGCGTATATCGTGGACCAGAAAATGTACCCAGAAAGCTACTTAGCTTAGGGTCTAGGGTTATGGGGTAGGTTTGCGCACGCTGCCGGCAAGCAATGGCACTTGAAACGGCATGGGGGTCTACGTTTTACGGTGGAGGACTAAGGGCAGGAGGTTCATGGTGTAGGGATTGCTCGGGTAGGTTTGGGGGCCTCATAAAAACTACTCTCTATGGCTCTAAGAGGATTATGTACGGATAGTGGGCAATAAGATTAGAAACTCTTTTCAAACTGTAAACCCTGATCCCAAACCCGAATCCCTCAAGCCGATATAAACTTACCATTACTTCGGGTTCCCAAATCTGCTTAATCTCAGAGTTTCAAGATGTCAAAATATCCTCCCCCTAAACCCTAAGTAATGGTAATAAACCCTAATCTCTGCTCTGAACCCCAATCCAAAAATCTTCTTTCTCTTTGCAAGTGAACCCCTGATTAGGCGTACTGTAGACCAGTGATGATTTGGGGTTTAGGGTTTTGTGTTAATCCCCCTCCCCTTGATAGAGATTAGAGTAGGGATCTGTATATAAAGGCCCTTAAAAGGAGGGGGTCCATTAATCACAGGAATCACAGGTCTACATTAGGTCTTCAGGGTAACACAACGAAGGCTGGGGGCTTGAGCTTGTCGAAGGAAGTTAAACCCGCAAAGTAGTTCCCATGGGTTCAAGGTTTCCTAAACCCTTTCTAAACCCTAAACTACCCCATTGTCACGTGATTTGTTTTTCTGCGTCTGCACTTGAATAGCGTTTTTTTGGTGGTTAAACCCAGTAAGATAATACTCCTTATATGAAATACTATACCCAAAAGTAGGATAGAATCTTACTCTATATTGGGTACCGTAGTATCCCCAAACAAAATACTACACAAATAACCCCTATATAATCCCAATTTCCATTTCATTTTCCATTTTCTTTTCCATTTGATTCTCCATTATAGGGCCCTAAACCCTATATTATTGGGTACCGTAGTATCCCCAAAGGTGGCTTTTTGCGGGCTTCAGTGCCGCTGCCCGTCTTCTCGCTGATCTCCTTCAGCCACTGGTAGGCAGAGTTGGGCTCTCCACCTGTTAAGGGCTTTAAAGGTTTTAGGGTTTAAGGGTTTTAAGGTTTTAGGGCTTTAAGGGTTTAGGGTTTCAAGGGTTTAAGGTCTTAAAGTGTTGGGTCTGAGGTTTGGGTTTCAAGGTTTTAAGGTTTTGGGTTTAGGGTTGGGGGTTTGGAGTTTAGGGTTTGAAGGTTGGGGGCTTAAGTCCTGCAGGCTGTGGGTTTAAGGTTTGAAGTCTGTGGGTTTAGCGTCTTAGGGTGGCAGAAACAAGTGGCTTGGCATCCTTCTCCCAAATAATTTTCCTCAAAGGAAGGATATAATCTTAAGCCTTAAGCTATTTCGTGGAATACAGTATCACTGTCGCCGCCAAACATACCACTCTCCTGAAGTTTTCCAGATTTTTCACAGGATGTAAAGAGTTCAGTGTTTGGATCGTCTGGGGCGTAGGGTTTAGGATGTGGGGTTTGGGGTTCGGTGCTGAAGCTTGCGGGTTGCAGGGCTTAAGGTTTTGTGGAATGGGGTCTGACGGGGCTCAAGCTCACACACGTCACATTTTCTGGACTCCTTCCAAAGGTATGGAAGAATCAGACCGGTCCAAGTTCTCAAATACATAATTCGGGCTCCAAACCCTAAGTCCCAAACCCTAAACCCCATACAGGAACCCATCTGCGGCCGAATTATGCTGCGTTTGGGTACTTGGACGCTCAGGGGCCTTTCATGGGGAACAAGAGTATCAGAGTCCTCATATTTCTTCTACATTCCTACTAGGTTCCCTGTTTGGGGTCCCATTGCAGTCCTGCTGCCTTTCAAGTCGCCCCCTACTGAGAGAATAGGTTTAAAACTAATACTGTTTGGTGAGTTTCTCAGAGAAACGCCTAGGATATTCCAAACGAGGGTATAAGAAGACCTCATAATCCACAACTATCACTGGGTCCTGAGGGGCCACCTTAGCACAAACAAACACCCGTTTTACTGCTTCCTGCAGGGAGACAGTACCAATACCGGCTCTAAGTCTATTTGGGCTACGCTGCTAGACCATGGGGTTTAGGGTGTAGGGTTTAGGGTAAATCATATAAGATGCCTTGGACCAAGATATGGGCATTTCTGCCTCATATAAGCCCAGTCTCCATTTCGTTTTCCTCGTTCTTTCCATTTGATTCTCCATTATAAAGCCCATATAGACCGTTGTATCTATAGAACCCAAATTCCATTTACTTTTCTATGCTTCCATTGATTTTTCCATTCTTGGCGAAATAATAATATATGGTAGTTTCCCAAAATAAGGGGACCCCAATGTAGACCCCAAAATACTATAATCCTTACTATGGGGACCCTCAAAAGGGTACCCCTAATTTTGGGAAACCCCCATATTACACTCTACTAAGAGCCTTGGCAGGTGCCAGCAGTTCCACAGTTCATCAAGTGCTGCACGGAGAGCTGGATGTCGATTCCTAACGGTTCGCAAGGTGCCTATACATCAAAATGCTTACATTCTGTTACTCTAAGGCTCCAAATGGCCCAATGTGGATCATATCTATAGACTTTGGGGCCCAATGTAGGTATGATTTATAGACATGGAGCCCTAGGGTTAGTAGGGAAAGACAAGGTGGAAACTTGCAAATATTGGGGATTGTATAGGGACTGCCATAGGGGTCCATGTCTTGATGCCTTGCTAACCAGACGTGGGAATGGGGACTTCTCGACATCGGGGTAGCCAAAGACCCCGGGACACATGTTGGAGGCTGTACGCACGCACCCCCACTGGGGAGTACTCCCACTCGTTGCGCATACAGCCTTTTATGATATGTTATTAGGGCTTCCAAAAATCGAAGGCCGCCAAAAAGAACCCAATATACAGAAATCCTCATTATCCATGTACCGGATCCATGGTCCTACCCCAACCTCCCGCCCGAGTACAACCATACCGGACATACCTGACACTTGGAAGTTCAAGGTAAATTTGAACCAACTACAATGAGTACTTCTAACGCAGTTCTCACTATATTGTCGGACGTAGGGGCTCATAACTGGGTTAGGAGTACAAGTATAACTGGGGGATGATTCCCCCGAACCCTAAGCCCAAAATCCTAAAACCCAGAAACCCTGAAACCCTAAGCCCAAAATCCTAAAACCCAGAAACCCTGAAACCCTAAGCCCTAAATCCTAAAACCCCAAACCCCTGAAACCCCAAGCCCTAAATCCTAGGTGGTCCTTCAGCCTTGCGCGCAATCTTGATCCGGTCTGCCAGCGCCGACATGCTGCCCTGATCCATGGGTTGTTTTTAGAGTTGGGGGTTGTGCCGGGTTTTGGGCTTAGAGGGGAGTATTTACAGGGATCAAGGGGGGTAGGGATATTGCCTCAATAATTCAGATCTAAACGGAAAAGAATAAAAGGAAACTGGGATCATTTACATATGTATATATCGGAGTTAACAGGACGAATGCAAAACAAATCCGGCATGATGCGAAGTACCTCAAACCTTGGGATTTATGGCACCCTAAACATCGGGTTTACAATCCCAGGTACCCTCAGGTCATGCAAGCTGCTTGAGTATCAACAGTAGGTGCAGGATGCTCATGGAAAGGCAACAAGTCCCAAGCTTTAAGTGGTTGATCTACCTAAACCCTAGATCCTAAACCCTAAACTCTAAACCCTCAACCCAAAAACCTAAACCGTAAACCCCATCACACAAGAGAGCAGCCCTTGGCACCCATCCTTGGGTCCCCAAACCCAGATTCCACAGCCCTTCAGCGCAAAGGACCGTAGAATTTTCCCAAGAGAGTTTAGGGTTTGTTTACAAGGGAACCTAGGTTTCTTGGTGGATTTAGGGTTTATAGGGTCTAGCTCAGAGAACCTTAAAACTAACCTTCCCAAATCTAACACGGAATCGCAGAAAGGGGGAGATTCATGGGACGCCATGTTAATTTGTGAGGAAAAGCCCTACACCCCATACAACACTCCGTTATCGTTTTGCGCCCCCTACCTAGTCCCTACCAAGCCATTTTTGAAAAAGGCTTCCCTGTTTCTTGAGGACGGCAAATGACCAACCCTAAATCCTAAATCCTAAGCTCTAAATCCTAAACCGCAAACCCTAAACCCTAAACCCTGAACCCTAAATCCTAAACCGCAAGCCCTGAACCCTAAATCCTGAATCCTAGATCCCAAACACTAAACCCTTTACCCCTACCTGGGCCCAGCATGATCCGCAGTACTGCGGGATGTGCTGATTCACGGAGACGGTGCAGAAGCTCTTGCCGTCCTCCAATGTAGGATTTAGGGCTCGGGGATTTGGGTCTAGGGATTAGGATTGACAGTTTAGGATTTAGGGTTCAGGGTTCCAGTGTAGTGGGATCATGTTGCAGAGGAGGAGATTCCCTTTTATTTGGGGGCTTGACTGCTTTCAGGGTCCTGGAAGGAGTTGGGGTTACTAAAATCTTTGTACCCTAAACCGGAAACAAGTCCTTATGGGTGTAGATGCATAACCTGTGGGACTGTTCAACGAGTTTTGAAGCAAGCCCTTACACAACCTGTGAAGCAACATCCCCCACCCCCTAATCACGACTACTTTCGATGCACGCTAATATGCTACTACCGGACAGCTTATGAGGCTTATGACTGACAAGGGGGGGGCATTGTCCACTCAATTTGGTCTGTGCAAGGCCTGAGTATCTCTCACTCTAGAATCTATGAAATCCCCGGGCGCAACTTCCTTGTGGTTTATCGGCCGTCGACCACGGCAACATACATCCCCAAAACCCTCTGCCCTCCCTGTTCTCAAGATCCCTAGTACGAAGGTATTTTTCGGGGGCTAGTAGGAAAGAAGGAAACATATAATACAGAGATTCAGTATACAGGATTATCTTCCCTACTAAGTACTGGATACTTAGACAAAACTTCAACTCAAAACCCTAAACCGTCACTGAAGTTCTGATGCCCGAAGACTAAACCCAAGGCGTATACTGTACTTAGAAAGAGTGTAATACAAAAGCATCTGTATAGCTCTAATGGTCCATTAATTCTTGAGGAACCTAGGTATGGGGAGATTGTTGACCCTAAGCCCTAGAACCCCAAACCCTAAATCCTGAATCCTTAACCCTAAGCCCTAGAACCTGAAACCCTAAAACCCCTACGAACCGGCTAGACCTTGTCGCACCAGGAAAAGGTCTCCGGGAAGCCCTCCGATGGGCCGGAAAGGAGCCTTCGGCTGTGAAACATGAGGTTTTTATAGGGTGATTTATAGCTTTTAGGGTCAAAGGCTTTAGGGGTTATATAGGGTTGGTAGGGGTTATGTGGATCTTGGAAGATTTTGAAAGGGGGATATAAGGCTCAATAATGAAAGTCAAGGAAGATAAATAATTTGAAGATGAAGCGGAAATTGGGAACCCTGAACCCTAAACCCAGAAACACCTAAGCCGTTTTTAGGGGTGTTCAAGCTGTTGGAGTGTCGAAGTTGGAGTTTAGGGGTTGAGGTTTAGGGAGTTTGGGGTTTAGGGTGGGAGCTTAGAGCTGATACCTTAGCACGAAACCCCAGACACTCCCAAAATACTGTAATCCTTATTCTGGGGAGCCCCTAAGGGTACCTCTCATTGGGGGAGTCCTAGCCGAAACTTGTGAAGCCAAACCTGATACACAGTAAACCCTCGAACCCCTAAGCCCTCTATATCTTAGGTGGACGCCCCCACCCCGTAACAGTGGTATAATAGGAATATGGAAGACCCTTACTCAATATCTTACCTTATAAGCTCCTAATTACTTTGATATAGAAGGGCCCAAGCATGTTACCTTGTAGTCGCTGTTACTAGGTAGAGGATCCAATTAATCTGTAGCTATGGTGCTCGTGGGACGAGGGCGTCGATGAGTTTCCGCGCCACTGGAATCCTGTTTGGTGCGCTGTGATTGGGATTTATAGGGTTTAGGGTTTAGTGTTAAGGATTGGGGTTGCGAAGCTCCTCAAAATGAAGCTCCGCATCATATGCCCTCAACGTGATACCATGAGCAGATGGAGGCAAAGTACTGAATACTAGGGGGTGGGGGCATTCTAAACCCTAAACCCTGAACCCTAAACCCTAAACCTTAAAGCCTGAACACTAAAACCCTAAACCCTAAAACCCCTAAGACCCTAAACCCTAAAACCCTAAACCCTAAACACCCTAAAACCCTAAACCCTAAAACCCTAAAACCCTAAACCCTAAACCCTCAACCGGGGTTCCCGGAGTAACGAGCTCGCAGCGCTTCTAGAGCTGCAAGTGCAGACCCCAGCTCAAGTCTATAGTCCCCATTAAGTAGATAGAATATAGAGTTTAGGGTTTAGGGTTTAGGGTGTAGGGATTAGGTTTTAGGGTTTAGGGTAGAGTCCCCCTTAAGTAGATAGAATATGGCTTTGGGTATATTATTGCAAGATCCCCAGATGCCCCATATTCTATCCATGTACTTATATAAGGGGGACTATAGGGACCTGACTTGCCCGCCATCATTTGCGTTATTCTCAAAAGTGTATGCCCATTTTGGCTAATACACCTAATATTTAGGGGTACCAAAATGGGACCCTAATTTTGGGAACCAACCATTTATGGACTTAAGGGCCCGACGTAGGTAAGAGCTGTAGACTTGATGCCCCACAGCGAGTGTTCTTCATAGACTTAGATATTGAGGTGAGCTGTCAGCGCCCGTTCGACGCGTGTTTACGGGGGTTGGCACGCTGCAGCTTGTTTTTTTTGCACCACCCTGGCGCCTGCCATGCCTGAAGCGTTGAGCAAGATCCTAGCACCGTCATACACCTGCAACCCTAAAATGGATCATGGAAAATGAAATGGAAACTATAAATGGGTTGTTTCCTCATCTCACCCAAAAAAAGCCCAGTATCCCTAAACCGTCTACACCGCAAAGCCCTACTGTACCGACCCAAACCCTGATCCCCTCTCCAAGCCCTCAGCTTTTGAGACCCCCGAAATGGTGTCTCAAAGTTTCGGAGACCATAAGATCATCTCGGTTTGAAAGCACGCTCCTTTAAACCCTAGACCCTACCGCAAACCGCGTTCCTCTTCGCTCCACCTCATCGCGCTTCCAAAGCTCCGACTTGCGCTGCACGGGCGCAGCCACGGGGGCTCCTATTGTCTCACTCGCGGGTTCAAGGTTTGGGTGTTTAGGGAGCAGGGTTCAAAGTCCACCTTAAGTAGATAAGCATGGCTTCGTATATAGTATGAAAAAAGATCCCCATCTACCCCATATTTTATCTACTTAAGGGGGACTATAAGGGTTTAGGGCTTACGGTTTTTGAGCTGGCGCTTCGTCGGGAATTGACCATATCACTCTGAAACAAAGCCTTCGTGGCTGCCTCATCACACTCTAATTACCAAAATGTACCATAATATACTAGAATATTCCATAATATACTACAATATACTATAATATACTCTAACATACTCTAACATACTACAATACACGATAATACTATACTTGGTACCTACAGGAGCCTGTGGAACCCCGGAAGTAATCCCCGCCATCCACATATCCACCACTGCGAATTCAGAGGGCGATGAAATGAAAAAAAGATGACGCCAGAAAAGCCCTGAGCCTTACGGTTTAGGGTTTAGGGGAGGGTCCATATGCCCAAAGATACAACAACAGTTGGAGTCTGAATGATCTTCTTGGCAAAGCTGTATAGAAACATAGAACTATAGGTTCCTATCAGGGCTGCTCTATAAATAACCTTCCAGCACGCCCCCAAACACTCCCAACACCCAAAATCCTTTAACCTTCAAACCCTGTAAACCCCTACAGTATAGCGACCCGACTTCTATTTCACGCTCCACTCTCTTTTCCATTTGACTCCCCGTTGTTGGGCCCTATATCACCAATATACTGAACCCCAAATCCCAAACCCTGTATCCGCATGATAACCCTACAGACCCCCTAACATCACTAGCCCCTATAGTCCCCGGCAACATTCAAATGGCAGTTTCCCAAAATAGGGGGACCCCAATGTAGACCCCCAAATCCTATAATCCTTACTATAGGGACCCCCAAAAGGGTACCCCTAATTTTAGGAAACCCCTAAATTTGAGAACCTCATCCGAGCCTTCTTCGCGGACCTTGCTTTGGCAATTTTCGCCTCCCTCGAAGCAATGGATCTCGTTGTGCTGCTCCGGCGCGGTGTACCTAGTTTAGGGTTTAGGGTTTAGGGTTTAGGGTTTAGGCAGGGTATGAAAAAGCTTGCATGAGCATGAGTACCCTAAGCCTGGGGAATAATGGTGCTACAGCATACTTAGACTAAGGCAAGGTCTCGAAACACTTCAGTATTCCATCAGCTGGGCAGGTAGGGATCATACATGGACCATGTCCTATTTATTCCCTCTTGGGAGACTGATATCATGTATTTATCTTTTCAAATCTATTCTGGGGATGCCCGCGTAATGTATAAGGAAATTGCAAATCGTATATGTAAGCCCAGCCTCCATGCAATTTTCCAAGATCGTTTCCATTGACTCTCCATTAACCCTAAACTCTGACCGTTAAGGCCCTTCTATCACCATAAACCTGAACACCCATTACGAACTTATGCAGGTTTTTAAGCGGATGGAAAGAGTCTAAGGCAGATCTTGTTCACTGTAAGGAGAGCTTATAAGCCCTTAACCCTGAACCCTGAAGGCCCTAAAAACCCTGCAAACCCTAAACCCTAACCCGAAAGATGGAGGGGCCCTGGTCAATCCTGGCCCTACAAGGATGCTAGAAAAGCCGAAGTACTGGCCCGGCACAGCCCACGTGCAGCTGCCTGGGTTGCCGTTAAGGAACTTGAATTAAGTTATCATACTGTGGGTATGTATGGGGTTCAGGGTCTAGGGGTTGAAGTTACCATATTATGGTATATAGGGTTTAGGGTTTAGGGGCTTAAGTTACCATATTATGCTATATAGCAAACAATGGAGTTTCCTTCTAGTAACTTAAAAAAAGTTCCTTGACACCAGCTCAGCTGCGTTCCAGAGCCAGCGCCTCGCTCTTCACGCGCACGTAGCCATTCTCGCCCCAGTACCTCAGACAGTTTGTGCTGATGGGGAAGGGTCCAAGAGTAGTACTATGATCACAAATTTTAGAGTTCAGAGCTTAGGGGACCATATAAGCCATAGTCTAAACTCTTAGTATCCCCCTTCATAGCCCTTGTAGTAGTCCCCCATATAGTTCCCTATATAACCCCCTTGAAGGAGTTTAGATTATGGTTCATATTGGCGTCTGCGTCAGCAGCGCTGGCGCCACTGCCTGACCACCGTCATGGTGAGTTTCCAGCATGCGATCGTTACAATTCTTGCCCGGAGCCCTTAACCCTCTTAAACCTTGGGTCCTCCCCCGCCCAGCAACAGCTGGATAATATCTATTATAGCTATATACAACCCTCAATATTACCCCTATTATAGGCGGTTACTGGGTGGGGGCAGGACTCAACTTAAACCCTAACCCCTAAAACCTTAAACCTTAATCCCTAAACCCTATATTCTATCCCCGTCCCCCTCTCGCCCCCCCCAAACACCCTACTACCCACCGATGCTCTCAGCCAAGCGTCTCACCCCAAGAGTTGCGCACGATCCTTTGCTGCTCGGGATTTGAGGCAAGTCTTGGAGAGGTCGCTCTTGGCAGATTTTAGGGAGTTCCCAACATTATAGGTGCACTTGAGAGCCCCCATAAGAAGGATTGCGACCTATGGCAACCCTAAACCCTAAACCCCATATTGGGGTCTATATTCGGGTTGCCATTTTATGGGAATTACCATTTAATGGGAATCTCAGTCACTAGGTTACAGTGGGGGATAGGCTTAGTACAAAACACTCGTGTCACCCGAGAGACCATCGGATATTACCTGTTCATAACGTCGGGCTCTGGCCCAGCTAGGTTTAACACTGAGGTCCTAGATTGCATGGGTTTGGGGTTCAGGGCCTGGGGATTGCATGACTAGACCCGTTTAAGAAATTGTGTTTCAAAGCTCACGCGCGGGCCTCCAATAAGTGCGCCAGGTATTCGGCTCAATACAAAGAACCCTGAAAAGCCACGGCCAATTTATTTACAGAACCACTGCCCCATAATGAGGGACAGAGAAAATTGCCGCAAAAAAAAGAACTTCCCAATTTGAGATATTTCCCAAACCACTAGCCGCTATTAACCATTCCAAGGCTCCAATACAAACCCTCCTCTGGGTCGGTTCCCCAGCCGACCACCGAGATGACGTGATCCTGCATCAGGGACCAGCCCTTGATGACGCCGGTGGTGTACTTGAGCCTTGGGTGTAGCGGGCTCAATGTAGAAAGTTTTCTAGGCTTGTAACGAATGTACGCGGAAAGTTGCTATGTGCATCTGTACCTGGTGCTCTTGGGATGTTCAATCTTATCTCAAGGATATGTCCTCTCTCAGGGAAGGTGCCATGTTAGATGCCATCCTAGCCAAGTAACCACAGTCCGAGGAAGCTTGGCAGCTAGACGTTGGTCAGCACATCTCGCAGTAAAACATACAGATCCTACAACTTGCCTGCAAGCCCCAGAACCTGATTGCCGGACACTCCCTGGCCCAAATTATGATAATAATGGGCCATATACCCAAGGTTTTTGCGGCCACCGCCATGGTCGTTGGTGTTTGGGCAACCTTGATTGGCCCGAAACTGCTCTACCTGTACGCCTCTACCAACCCCTAAACTCTAAACCCAAAAGGCCCTAGGCCCTAGACCCTACCCGGAGTCCTAAACCATATTCCCTGCAAACCATGAACCCTCAACCCTAGAACGCTCTAAACCCTAAACTGTCAAGGGCCTCAAATCCTAAACCCTGCACCCTTAAGTCATTCGTAGCGGAGGGGCAGAGGGTTGGCGTCAATCCCACAGGAGATGGGCCCCCGGTTGAAGATCTCTTTCATCATGGCATCCTGGAGCACGATGTTTCGGGTTTGGGGGTTTGCGGGCTTAGGGTTCAGGGTAAGGATTATACGTATAAGGATTATTATGTCGGGTTTTCAGTGTCTTTACAGGGCTATAGAGGGTTTAGAAGGGTTGTATAGGGGTGTCCCCCGGCAGCACCATGGCACTTTGGGGATTTTGGACTTAGGGATTTAGGGTTGTGGGAAGCCGGTCTTAGGGATAAAGGTCTTCAGAGGGTTGGGCTTTTGTGATTTGGGGCCCAGGGATTTAGAGTTAGCATTCACAGGCTTTGCGGTTTGAATATCATGCAGCTCCAAACGACATAAGCGGCGCTAGTTTCCAACAGTACCCCTTGATCCAAGGCTTGTGGCTAACGCATACCCTCTGCCATAGCTTCGGTCAACGATCTGATGTAGCCAAGCTCCAGAGATAACCGAAAGATCCAAACAGCCGGAAATCGACACTATTAATGTACTAATGGGCCCAAAGTGGATTGACAAAGGCCACTAACTCAAAACAATCATTATTTGACAACAGAATCTCCCGCAAAGACCCCTCCAGCTCTCCTCTACCTTCGATAATCTCGACTGTCAATGCTCTAGGTATGTACATGATGAAGCACTAAGGATGTCCATCATGACTGCAAGAGATGATGAGATACAACCTGGTCTTTTCCTAACTTTGCCGTTGCTTCTCAACTAAGTGGAAACAACATATAACATGAAGGTATCCCAATTGCTCAGCAGAAGAGATCGCCGACTGCCACCTCCGGTTCGACACCAAACCCCTTGTGGGAAAGCAAAGAGTTCCCCACATCTCCCTTTTCATTTTGTATGAAAAAGTTCTAAACATCACCTTTTTTGCAGTGAGGAGGGTGCACAAGATCCGAAAAATGATGCTTATTGGGGTCATATAGGCCCTGAAGCAGATATGGTGCACGCCAGGCCTAGGGCTTGGGTTATTGCTGCGCAAACTTGAGCTTGCCCCGAGCTAGCCCCAAATACCCCCTTTCTGACCCTCAATCTTCACAGGCCCAAGAAGGTCCATTTTCAGAAATGGGGTCTGCACAAGAAGAGCGGCCAATATGGATTCGAGTGCACTTTGATCCTTGTAGAAGGGGCTCCCAAACAGGTGGGCCCCGATTCTGTGGAAACCCTCACAAACACCGTGCCGTGCGAATCGTCGAGCTCCTTGCCCCTGATGGATCCATAGTCCGAAATCGTCGCGTTCGGGTAACCTTGCTTCCCCAGACCCATATTCATAGGCTGTGGTAAGATGAGGGAGTAAAAATTGTAAAAAGGATGTGGGGAAGGCAATACTGCATAAGAATACAGGAAGTATAAAGGAACAATCTCAGTGTTTGTTTCAAGCTTCTAAAATAATTTGCATTTTAGCAGAATAGGGCAGGGCGGGTGTGGGGAAGGATTAGTGTAGATTGCTAGGCCACCCCCAAATAGGACAGACCCTTAACCCTAAACCCTGAAGTGTAGAGACCCTCTAAGAAGGAAAGAGGATAAAAAAAAAAAGGAACCCATAGTTTGCAGAGGGTCTGTCATACAGGTGGGCCATTGATGATCTACCTGAATCATCCTTTAGGGGTGATAATGCTATCCCCCCAAAGGAACCCCCCAGATTTAGGACCCCCTATTGGGCCTTATCAAGCCTTACATAGCCCTTATTAGCTCCTGGCATCCTGGAGGGGCGCCTTTATGGGGGCGATAATATTAGGGTTATATTGGGGTTATATGGGGGATAATGGAAAAGAAAATGGAAACTACTACTACAATGGGTTATAGGTAATGCTATAATTCCTCAATCATTGTGCAACCCAGCCGTTTCCTTCAGCTCTGGCTGCTTACTCCTGTGCTTCGCGCGGACTTCTCAATAGAGGCCCTTTGTAAGGATTGTTTGACAAGACATTTATGGGTTTTCTACAGGGATTCTGCAGGAGTTGATTTTGAGAGACTCCCTCCTTCGCTGATGGTTAGATGTGCCACGAAAGGTCTCGATGCAGGGCAAGCCTGACATTCTACAAAGGAGTGCCTGAGCTACCCTGGGCCGAGCTGGAACTGATCCAGCAGTAGGTTTCGTAGGGGTTCTATTGGGATAATGGACAAGGGAAACTACTAGTTAGGTTTAAGGGTGTATAAGGGTTTAGGGCTCATTTCAGCAGCATGTTGTAGTTTTCACAAGTTACATGGTGGGACCCCCAAGATGGTACCTCGAATTTTCGGACACCCCATTTGTTTGCACACGGTCCAAGCAGCTGTCTGCATGCTGCGAGATCGAAGGCTGGCAGTCCAGGCAACTTTCACGCTTACCCTAGCAAGTCTGGACACATCAGCTGATTTTTATTCCATTCTCTAATAATCCATTTTCTTTTCCATTATCCCTGAATAAGCCCTATAAACCCCTTAAAAGGTACTTTGAATTTGGGGAAAATCTGTAAAACAGAAGTCTTCCCAATGCTGTAAAAAGACTAAGAATCACATCTGGCAAAGCAAAATCATCCTCGAGTTCTGACACATCCGTAAAGGCTCTAAGTATATAGTTCCCCTTAAGTAGAGAGAATATGGCTTTGGGTATATTATGGTAAGATCCCCATATACCCCATATTCTATCTACTTAAGGGGGACTATACATGCCGTAGATACTCAGCCCCCGCACAATTTTCCGATATTATAAGCGCTTTGGGGCAAGTATGGTGCTTGGACCCTCGGAGAATCGTAACGTACTGGGAGGCTCAGGGTAATTACAACCCGAGTACAACGTCCTTATCATCCAGCTATAAGCCTCAATAAGCCTGCTACGTCCCTGATATGGCTCAAATTGGGTTATTAGTACGAGTTATACTTGTGACAGAATTAGCCTGAACCCTAAACCCAAAGGCAACTTGGGTCACATTTCCTAGACCCTCCAATGAAGTACCTATTTGGTAATCCTAATAAGAGTCCTAACCCAAAAACCATAACAAACCCAAAAGGGAGCTACATTGGATGGTCCAGGTTGTGCTGAACCTTCAAAAGCTGAAGCTTGAGCAAGCTGCTGTCGAGGCCGACGCAGGGCTCACCAAAGGTGCTGCAAGTGCGGGCGATGTTCTCAGCCTGCACTTGGGTTTAGGGTTTAGGGTTTAGGATTTAGTTTTTTTTTCTTTTTTGATTTAGGGTTTCGGGTTTAGGATTTAGGGTTTGGGGTTTAGGGTTTGGGGTCTGTTTGAGGCTCAGCCCGCACTTGGATGCTCTCTTGACTTAGTAAGTCTCTATTCTCCGACGTCTGGGACAAGCACAAGAGGTTCTGGGGATAGTAGGTAGACTTACTACTAAGTTACAAAATCATCCAAGCAAGTGCTTCTTGTTGAGCCCTTTGCAGAATGTAGAGTTTCTAGCTCATCATGAGGTCTCAGCTATTGTAGGGGTTTTAAGTTATAACAATAACAGGGTCCTGGTAGTTGTACGTAGGGTTTATACCTGTAGGGTCTGAGCTCTTGTAAGGTTTACGGGAATCTGGGCACACTTTAGCGTGGTGTGGGGCATCCATTCCATGTAAGTTGTTGCCTCGCGGAGGTGGTGGTGGATGTAAAAAAACCGCCTGTTCTCTTCTTCGACTTTTGCATCACACCCAACAAGCCCCGGGTGGAAACCCCTTCTACCCATAACTATCCCCCCCGTCAAAAGCAACAAATAGTAAACAACCCCTGAACTCCAACCCTAGCCTTGCAGCTCGTGTCCGCATTCTTGCAGATGCCAGCACCTGAGCGAAGCCATTCAACCAAGACTTCACAACAAGATCGGGTGACCGAAGGAAGCCCCCAAACTCCATCATTGTTACTATTACTATTATACTGTTATTATTGTTACTAATATTCTTATTACTATGACTAATATTATGGACAACGTTTCCAAGGCCCGGCATCTCAGAGAAGCTCCTGCCAAAATCATATTGTGCTGCAGTTAGAACAGCGCCCAACCTCCTAGGGTAAAATGCAGAAGTATCCACACCAACAGAAGGCTTTGACGCATTCCTCACCCCGCGTATTGGTTCTCAATAGTGCGGCTATTTTGAGGGATGGCACTGCTCTCGCTGGAGCAGGCCAGATATGGCCTCGGCCAGTTGCACATCTCCCAGGTGCTTGGTAAGGGACAAGGGTATGCATCATGGGGTTGGTGCTCGGATTGGGAATGTACAGGGTCTAGTGAATGAGAGAATGGATTGTAAGGGCTCTGGATGAGGGTTGTGCATAGAAACAAGCTTGTATAGATAATGTGTATAAATAAGCAGCTATCGATCTCAAGCTTAGTGCCCTACGGGACCTGGAGGCTCGTTTTTCCTGGTTCTTTTAGGCAACGCAGCGCTGGATCCAACACTAGTCTGCAGACAACGGATTCAACACTAGTCTGCAAACAATCCCTGACAACAGCCCCTAGAATCTCTAGCCGAGTAACATTCAGTAAGTCTGAATGGAACAACCGATTTTGGCCCTAAAGGTGCAGCGATCGCAAACGGGGAAAAACAGCCTTGTCAGAAGGGTAATAAAAAAAACCCAAGTGCGCACGCGCACTCAAAACTGCACCCAAAACCCTAATCCTTGAATAGCGAAAAGTCATTCCCCAATCCCACATTCCGCACTAAGCACCACGGAGCTCATTGGAAGGTGGTCGTTCAAGATGGTAGAAACGCAGGAAACATGAATTTCTAACCCCTGCAAAATCCTACAGCCGGAAACGAGCACAAAAAACTCAATCCCCTTAGTAACCCTATAATGCTCCCCTATATAATCCACCTTATAACCCTATAACCCTATAACCCTAAACCCTAGAGCCGCTTCAGGCCAACTATCTTTGTATCGGGGCTGTTTATTACATAGTCTCTGAACCTGAAATTAATCCGATGTGGAACTATTCTCTAAGCTCCTAGCATCCCCCTTCATAACCCCTATAATAGTCCCCTATATAATCCCCTATATACCCCCGTCTAAGGAGTTTAGACGATGGATCACGTAGAATTATTCTCCAACATAACCCTCGGCGTAACTAAACTCTATCAGGCAACTGGGAGGTGAAGTAGGAGATTCCACTGCCCGTTCGCTTGCTCAGCCTGCACTTGAAAGCGGAAAAAACGACCAGGCCCTAGGGTTTAGGGTTCAGGGTTTAGGGGTGCACGGTCTTAGCAGCCTGAAAATTGGAATCATATTTTTGGGTACTAGCAACTGTAACTGAGCGGACTATGGCCATTGCCAAGCATGCCGCCGCCAACATGAAAAAACAATCAGCGCTCCCGCTCTATGCTTGCTGGTTCGTAGTAGGGAATGAAGAAATGACAAATGAGATGGAAACTACTGCATTTATTGGGCATTACATAGGGATTGTTATAGTCTGTGTCTACCAAAGACGCTGCTCTGGAGCCTTAAAAAACAGTCGCGTTTTAGGCAAAGGTGGGATATGGTGCCTCTCAACATGGGGTTTAGGGTTTAGGGGTTTAGGGTTTAGGGTTTGGGGTTTAGGGGTTGGGGTTTAGGTTTTGGGGTTTAAGGGTTTAGGGTTTGGGGTTTAAGGGTTTAGGGTTTGGGTTTGGGGTTTAGGGATTAAGAGTACCTAAGAGACCCCAGGCACGCACCTGTTAAAGGCTGCACGAGGTGAAAGGACCATGTAAAGGCTGGTGGGCAAAACTCCATATGAGCTACAGCATAATCTCAACTTTAGTATGCTCCCTAATAAGCCCTATAATGCTGACCCTACATAACCCCCTTCAAAAAGGTTGACACTAGAGCTCATATCGTATGTTTCTAGCGGGATGGGAAACTACATGGGAAAAATCTCCTGATAGCATGGGCCCCTCCTGAACGCAAGACCAACTCTTCAGGACCTTGTCATCCTCTTACCCCTAATAGATTACATTGGGTTTATATTGGGATAATGGAAAAGAAAATGGAAACTACTATTCATTTAGGCTTTAGGCTTTATGGCTTAGGGTTTAGGATGTCGACCTACCTACTTGCACCTACTTGCTAACTTTCTCTGAACATCCCGGAGCCCTAGCCGCTCAAAACATCAACCTTCATAATCCTTGCATTCTTATAAAGCAATATTCCCCCACAACTCTATTGAAATTGACTAGGCCCCTACATTTCCCATCTCAAGAAACCCTCATCTCAATGCAAGAATGGCATTCCCACATTCTCAGCCCTGGTGACTTCTCCTGCGGGTTGACCCAAAGGCTCCTATGTTTAGGGTTCCTATTCAAAGGTTTGATGCATTTCTGATGGTGAGAATGTAGGGTATACCCATTTGAAGACAGCATTGTTCAAAATACAGATGGCCATGCATGCAGATAGGACTCCCCCATTAGAGGTCTTCAAGTGCTGAGATCTTGTTTACATGTTCCCGAGGCAACTGAAGCAAGAAGAGTGTGAGCTATACACAGGTGTTATCATGCGTTGCCATTGGTTCAATCCTCACATCTTCGTACAAGAGCTGCGAAAAATGCGTTGTCTCTTCTAGGGTCGCACTGTTATAACCACCAAAAGATGGCTGCCATTGCTCCTTGTAGCAAAGCCGGGGCTGCCAAGACAAATAGCAGTTTCCCTAAATAAGGGACCCCAACATAGCCCCCAGTATAATATAGTCATTACTATAGGGTCCCCAGAATAGTTCCCCCTAATTTTGGGAAGCCCCCAACCCTAAACTCTAAATGTGCCAACCCTAAGCCCCTAACTGCGGCTACCAAGAACAAATGTGCCAAGAGGCTTGTAGATCCACTGGTACGGGCCATCCACAGTGCCGCCGTGGCCTTGCCATCTGTCATTTTATACTATTTAGCGCTTATACATAGGATTTATATAGGGATAGCGGAAAAGAAAATGGAAACTACTATTCAGGGTTTAGGGTTTATATAGGGGTTATATTGGGTTTATAGCGGGGTTATATAGGGTTTATATAGGGTCATATAGGGGTTAGACAGCTTTGGCGTTGACAGGTTCAGCATTCAGAAATTTGGGGCTTGAGGATTTCAGGTTCAAGGCGAATTCGTCTTCACGAGTCCCCCTATAGTCCCCCTTGAGTACATAGAATACACTAATCCCTAAACCCCAAACCCTAATGCCTAAACCCTAAACCCTAAACCCTATATGATTAGGGTTTAGGGTATGGTTGCCCTTAAGTAGATAGAATATGGGGTATATGGGGATCTTATTGTAAAATGCCCACAAGCCATATTCTGTCTACTTAAGGGGGACTAGATGGCTTTAAGGATGCATAGGACGCGGCAAGAAGGCTCTTAGACACATAGAGGCTTCCAAGAATCGAGGGGTTGGCTCTTGGGGGGGTCTCAAAAAACCGAGATTCCAGCAAATTGGAGTCTACGCTGGGGTCCCTATTTTTCAAAACTACCACATGGAGCACCTAACGACATGCTAAGATTGTGGCAAGATGCAGCGGTACTACCAGGCTCTACCATCTCTGACAGTCTGAGAAAGCAACATTGAGGCAGCTCCACAAAATGCCACCCTGGCCATAACAAAGAAGGCTCCCACCACTACTACATAGTATATTGGGGCTAGTAAGGGATAATGAAAAACAAGCTAGACGCTACTATACAGTATATTGGGGTTATATATGGAAAACGGACTCTAGACTCTAGAAATTCTCAGACTCTAGTAAGCCGACATAAATCTTCGATCGCCTTAATAAACAGAAAGCGTCGCCTTGGGGGCCCCAGTTTTTAGCGTTTCCGAGAACGCACTAATTTATACCTGTTTGCTCTAGAATGGTAATAGACTAAATAAAGCCCTCTAGCTGCCAGGATACACGATCCGACATTGCCGCAGTTCAGCATGTGCTGAACAGACAGCTGGACATCTGCGCCCTTTGCTCCCCGGGCGATCCTGAAAACATTAAGGACTTTGGCTTCACCGGTGTGCTGTTGCGCTTTCAGGGGTGGGAGGGAAACACGCTGCACCGGAAACCGTATAACCAAAGTTTCAATCTTATGTCACATGTTTTTTCCATTTCAGTCTCCATTAGCAGTCCCTGTATCCCAAGAATATGCCAGCGCAAAGCCTTAACTCCTATAATTGAATCCTATACTTGAAAAAATCTCATATGAACCCTATCAGCTCTCTATAAACCCCTACACTACACCTGAAACCCAGCTCGTCAGATGAGAACCCCAAACTTTAAACCCTAAGCCTTAAACTCTAAACACTGAACCCTAAACCCTACCCTATGAACTCAGGTCGTCAGATGAGAAGCTTGATGCGATCAGCCAAGGCGGACGTGGCGCCATGAGCCCAGCAAGAGCCGCAGTACCTGGGTTTGGGGTGTAGGGTTTAGGGTTGGGATCCAAACACTAGTACCTAGTGTGTTGGGGCTATATAGGGATAATGGAAAAGAAAATGGAACTACTACTTAATATGTTGGGGTTATATAAGGATAATGGAAAAGGCTGTTAAGTGATTAGGGTCTAGGGTTGAGTGATGAGGGATCAGGGTTTAGGGTCTGGGCTGTTAAGTGCTTAGGATTTCGGGATGAGGGTTTAGAGTTTAGGGGGATGAGGAATCTTGGTCTTGGGATTAGTTAAAGTGGTTTAGAGCTCGTGGTTTCGGGGACCACGGAGTTTCTCAGAACAGGAGTACCTTTAGGAACCCTGGAGATATGTAGGGCTGTAAGTGAGTTTGAAGGTCCCTTGCTGGGAAGGGTTTGTTACAAGAAGCTCTGATATGTTGCATACAAGCAGATCCTATAGTCCCCGTTAAGTAGATAGAATATAGGGTATATGCGGATCGTACTATAAAATGCCCGGCGCTATGTTTTATCTACTTAAAGGGGACTATAAATCCTAAGCCCAATGCCCCGTGAAGGATGGTATAGAGCTTATTTGGGAGGTTTTGCGCGAAAAGGAAGTTCAGCTGCGCAGACTTCCTGAACGTGGGAAGCTTCTGCATGGGCTTATAGAGATACAAACCAGGGGCTATTACAAAAGGCATGGGAGTTAGAAATCCATACCCTAACCCCTGAACCCTAACCTCTAAACCCTAAACCCTAAACCTTAAGCCCTAAACCCTAATCCCTAAGCCCTACACACTAAACCCATAGCATGCCTATAGAAGCCACAAACCCTATATAGCCTCTATAGAGTCATTACATCGTAAACAGCACCCTCCTAAAGTTGCCCAAGATTGCGAAAGCTGTTAAGGGATCAGGGTTTGGGTTCAGGGTTAAGGGTCTAGGTTTTGGGGTTTAGGGCTGCCATGGCAGCTATAGTTGGGCTACTCCCCCCCACCCCGTAACAGTCCATGCTAATGGTAGTGTTCAGAACTTAACGTGAGCACATTGCACGAACACCCAGTATTCAAGCTATATTGTTTGACTTGCAAGACTCACGCTAGGGAAACCCTAGACCCGTGACCCGGCCATTTGTTGAGAACCACGACAGGTTTGTAGGGATTCGTAACCGGACAATGTAGCCACCCTCTAAAGATTGCTCTTGGACGAAGTGCTACTGAAGCTGATTTTGTGATTGAATATGCGTTGTAAACTTATAGATTGTTAGTAGGGAATATGATCCCTATGTAGGTCCTACGGACCTACCAACCACCAGTAAGCAGATGTACATGAGGCCAAAAGCCCGCAATTATTTGCTTCCTGCAACTCTGAGGCAACGCCTCATGTTCTGGAATTACATCCCCTAGAAAGCTTATCTACAACTCTTCCAGGGAAGGGCAGAGTGTCTGTGGGATGTGCTGGTTGAGCGAGATGGTGCAGTAGTTGGTGCCGTCCTACAGCGAATGTGTTAGATTTTTTATCACTTCCACCAGGAGATGACATGTCTCAAATTAATACCTTGTGCTCTACATCTATTGGAAGTGCTCGAGAGGGGGGGGTGAGGCAGAGTTCCGGGTTGATGCGGCAAGTCTCCAGCTTTTTGGTTGTTCAGGGGGTTGGGCCGGGGGGGGGTGATGAAGTTTCCAGAGTTTCGGGATTTAGGCGTCAGCTTTTGGGGTGTGGGGAGTCTCAGGGGTACGGTTTAGGGTAGAACATGGCAGGGCGTTGTTGACTTGGATTGGTCATCGGTGAAGTTTGGTCCATAGTGATGAAGGCTGGCTCCACTCAATCTTAGCCTTCCACACATTAACATAGAAACCAAACAAGGCCCTGCAAAGACTACTGTCCTTTGAAAAGGGGGCTATTTGGGGGCAGGGTAACTTGCATATGTAACAGACTTCCAACATCACCCTGTTCGAGACATAGTGCCATATAGTTATCGATCTATATCCACGAAGGGGTTGCTTAGTGGGAGGGATTCAGGAATGATCGACAGCATGCAAGCACTCTGCCCCAAAAGGCAGCAGCCACATTCAAAAAATACGTGAGCACCCTTATGTCTACTGTTGAGGGTCTCTTAATAAGGCTAATATCGACACATGGCAGTTTACAATAGTTTCAATTCCCAATTAAAGGCCATTTTGGTACTACCGCCCTATATAAACCACCATCTAGGGTGTGGTTGGGCACGTGACGCAGGATCTTGAAAAGAAGGCAAATCCAGATGACAGCTTTACATAAGTTAGCAGTAGCAGCGCCTCGTGATAAAACAACAAAGCCTGACTTCATCCACCAGCGTCCTGCAAAAACTAGGAATTTTCAGCACAGACTTGTGGGAAACGTACAACCCACATAAGGCCCGGTAACCCCCAATTGTTCAAGCCCTTTGTTCTCAAAGGACTTAAATTGCTCACATAAGGCAGCGGCATTGGGATGACGTGGAGAGCAGGCGCTACTAAGAGGAAATGGATGACCCCTCACCCCTAGGCCTAAAAAAACCCTAAATTCCTAAACCCTCAACGCACATGCGTTGGCCAGCCTTGTTGCACCAGGTAAAGTCGCTTGGGTAGCCGCCATCCGGAACTGGCAGATCCTCATGAGAGGACCTGGAGCAAACATTCTCAATAATCATAAGGAAGCACGGCGACTACTTTCTACAAGGAAACACACGGACGGTTGCTGCAGAGTTCTGAACTGTGATGATGACTAAATCATCACCGATGACAACAAATCGTGCGTTACCTTGTTGGTACGAACTGCTGGGAGTTCTTCACTAGAGAAAGCTGAAAAAGGACTCTGTGAATCATAGGGCCCTTATTGATTAGCTAAAGCTGTTTGATCCCATAAAAACTTAAAAATCATGGTTCAAAAGTAAGGTAGATGGCAAACCTAAACCAGAGACTCCTAATCCCAAAGCCCCTCAATATCTTAACCCGAAATCCTCGGCTGCTGAAGCCTAACTCCTGAACCCCCCTAAATCCGAAGCTCAAAACTTCAAGCCGCAAGCCCAAACCATGAGCTCTAAACCCTAAACCTTAAACACCCTAAACCAACCCTAAACCCTAAATCCTAAACTCCTTAATCCCTAAATCCCTACATCCCTAAACCCTACTGCCAGGCCTTGCCGTGGCATTGCCTCCCACTACGACGCCAAGGGCTTCGGCCTGATGAAAATGAATTGAAAGGGTTTAGTGCAAGCTATGTTCCCCAGTAAACCCTAAATAAGGGTACCCTTTTTCCTACTGTTCTGCTTTAATAAGGAGACCCCCAAGTAAAAAAAAGTGTAAAAGTGTACCACTGGGGTACCTAGTTAGGGCTTAAGCTTTTGTTCTTAGAGTTCCTTGGTGTTTAGAGTTTAGGGTTTGGGGTTTAGGGTTTGGGGTTTCAGGCTTTGGGGCTTGGGGGTTAGGGTTTAGGGCTTCAGGTTTGGGATTTAAGGTTTAGGGTTTGGGGTTTAGGGTTTGGGGTAGTCATCGGGGCTTAGTTTAGGGTTTGGGTTTATGGGTTGCATATAGAAATTGTACAGTGCTTACAATGGAAGGGTATAAAGGGATTTTGAAAAGCTCCAAGGTTTAGAAGAAGAAGTCTGGCACCACCTCAACCCTGGTAGTCTGGGACTAACAGCACCTGTCATAGGTAGTCAAAGATTTCGTCTCTCCTCACACACTAGACCCAAAAACTCTAGACTGTAAACCCCAAACCCTAAGCCTACTCCCAAACTGTAATCCCTAAACCCCCAAACCCTAAGCCTGATCCCAAAACCATGTATCACCCATTATAAGTATTAGATTCCATTTTCTTTTCCATTATCCCCATATAGCCCCAATTTAACCTAAATATTACCCCAACGGTCCCATTTCAGATTCCATCTTCTTTTCCATGTGATTCTCCATTATTGGGGGGTAATATCCCGAATATCCTCAATATTACCTTAAATCCTAAACCCTAAACCCCCCAAAAAGCATGGACACCTCATTATTAGTAACCCTCATATTACCCCAAAAAGCACGGAAACCTCCGGCCTCCTCCCTTGACAGCAGCTCACTCCGATGCTCGGCGGCGCTTGCGGCCGTTGGGAGCGCCAATGCCTTGGCCACTTTCGAAGTTAAGGGTTTAGGGTTTGGGGGTTTAGGGTTTAGGGTGGTTTAGGGTTTAGGGGTTTAGGGGGTTAGGGTTTAGAGGGAGGGGAGTTAGGGTTTGGGGTTGAAACTGGGTTGCTGTTGAGGAACTCAAAGTAAGTTACCATAATATGTATAGGAATGTACTAAATAGTAGGGTTTCCTGATTATAGTACCTTGACATAAATTCCTTAACAGCAACCCAATAATTAAATGGGGGGAGGAGTAGCATTTTGGGCTCGAGTTGTCCTATCTCGGGCTTTGAGTACCCATCTCAAGAGGAAGGGGTGTGTTAGGCTTTGGGAATTTAGGGGTTACCTAAACTGCTAAGCTGCGACCCTCCCAAGGTTCTCTTAATTAGGCTTATGTAGTGTTAGCTCAGGGAACGTTAGGGGAGGCAGTGTAGATTACAAGGACCCATGATCAACAATCAAGCGGGGAGGGTCGGATGTAAAAGTTAAGGTGTAGGATCTAGGGCTGAGGGTATCCTATTCAAAATCGGGGGTTGTTAGGGCTTGCCTCAGGAGGTATAAGTGAGGAGAAGCCAAGATCAAGAAAAGGGGGGGGGGTTAAACATGACCGCCCCCCACCCCCTGAAATAAATACACCCAATATGGTACCATCATATGTTAGAGAGTAGAATTAGTACTATGTGGGGCAGGTAGATTATTTGGGGTCAGAAGTATAGGAGTTCTTGAAAATGATCCCTACATGACTCTTAAGGCTAACCAATGTAGGACATGTTCAGAATTTAGAACCCCTGTTTCTCCCTGAACCCTGAAGAATAACAATTAAATACCCCCGTGTGTGCGCGTGCGTGTGCGTGTATCATTTGCGCGCGCCAATTGTTGCGGTTGCTATGTGTGTCTCATTGCTACACACAATCTTCAGACATGCTCTATCCTGGGGTGGGTTATGCTCACGATCCTACATTTGTTGACTCGAGTTTGTGGCACTCGGGGCGCTGCAAGGAGAAAGCAGCGCATGGTGAGGAGGAATTCAGCTACAAGCTATGGCAAGTCGGTTTTGAGCCTCAACGTGAAGCGGCCAATTTCCTGAAACGCTTCAACACAAGTAAGCACACAGCGAAATCAATTCAAACCTGCTACTAACTGTCAAGTCAGAAAAGCTCCATGCCAGCCCAATATAACTGAACATGAATGGCCAATAGCCGATAGCTTAGGGCTTAGTACGTGACAGTACCTACAGTTCAATCGCGCTTCGAACCTCACAAAGCCACGTACATGTGCCCCGAACGTCTAAGTAGGATCTTGCGATCTTGCCGAAAATGGAAGGAAAAGGGGAAGCTGTGACCACGAAGGTATGCACATTGCAACAGCGGCCTACAGCGCTAATGCCTGTCAGCAACCACCTGGTGCGCATCGTGTGCGAAAAGGTGCCGCAAACTCTTCATGCCATGTCTTCCAGATTGCGTAGGCCCTTGATCCTGCCTTCCTTAGGGTATCTCCCTTTTGTTGATGATACAAGGCATGCAGTTAGGCATCCGAAGAGCAGCTTGGGCTTCAGGATCTAGAAAAGCTGTAACTATCGGATTATGTCGGCGAATCTGTGGCCCAGGCAGCTGGCTAGCCTATGCCCCCTATATATATTATACCCCTATAATAGCAGTTTCCATTTGAGGTTCCATTATCCCAGTAAAACCCCTACAACCCTAAACCCTAAACTTTATTATATAACCCAATATTAAAAGCCAAAGCAGACCCTCCTCAATGAAGTAGCGGAGGTTGAAGAAGAGTGCTCCACCGTTGAAGGCAACAGTCTGCGTGTCCTGGCAGCTGGAGGCATAGCAGGAAATTAGCCTAAGGGTCCAAGGACCCAAATAGTAGGGTGTTAGGGCCCAAATACTATACTACTAATGGTATTTGGAACCTAAAGCCCTATTACTTGGGTCCTTGAACCCTTAGGGTTAATTAGGAAGCAGGCGTGCGCGGTTGAACAGGGGCATTCAGGCAGCGCGTGAGGGAGGAGGAATGACAATGGCATTTTGGTTCCCGCCACCCTTAGGGTTTAGGGTTCAGTTTCTTTTTATCGGTCCCTTTCTCCATAGCACGAGTCCACGAACATGCCTTTCAGCAGGGTTTAGGGTACCTTGTAGGGGAAGACGCCCGCGAATGCTCCAGTAAACAACACGTCTCCAGCGCAGATCATGGAATCCTTACATGCCACACTCGCTTGGTCGAATGACACTTGCAGCAAAGATGGTATAAGTAATACGTTGACAGAAAAGTACATGCCTTGTGGTTAGCACGGCGATCATTACTATCATTACAGTGCAGAATATCTTTATTTTTACTACCATCATTACTATACCTACTGCTATTATTAGTAGTACTATTATTCCTCCTTGTGGTTCATACCTGGACATGGGAAGGCCATCTGAAAGGATCGCCGTTTCAGGGACCACCCGGCCGTGCCAGAAGTTTGACAGCTCCGTGGCGTTCAGGACCCCTACTACAAGTTGACTTTTAGGCACCTATCATAGGATTATACCTAAACCCCAAAAGTATGTAAAATAATAGCCCTAAGCCCAAAATGATAGCCATAAAGGCCATTATTTCACGTAATTTTGGGGTTAAGGTAAGGAAATCCCCAAATTATTAGGGTCTATGGCCCAAGCTAAGTGCCAAGGAGACACCTAAGCAGTAGATGCAGTGGCTGAAACACTAGCGATCATTATCACGGCGGCAACGTCCATACATGGACTGAAAGGTGCCACTGTAGCCCTAAGAACTACATAGTACTTTCCATTTTGTTTTCCATTCTCTCTATATAACCAACCCCTATGCTGCAGGCAAGCACAACGGAAACCTGGGATTCTGAGGATCATGCCCCCCCTTGCCTCTGGCAGTCTATGCAGAGCTACGCTGTTCGGAAGCTTTGAGGGTTTGGTGTAAGGTGTAAAGGGTTAGTTAGGAATGGATCCCTATGGCCCCTGTATACCTTGTTGAAAACCTGCGGTCTTTAACCCGAAGACCTGATATAGCCGCCCACTCTCTTTTGTCTACGACATTCTACGACCATTCCCAACTACTTATAATCTTAAGCCCTAAATTCCCTAAAACCTATAAACCCTACGCCCAAAACTTAAAATCTTCAGCCCTAAATTCCCTCAAACCTATAAGCCCTACGCCCAAAAGCGCCACTACCCGGTTACCCTAAGCCCGATGAAGGCCTAAACCATCCTACGCCCCACAAACCCTGGGGCCTCCGAAAAAACCTGATCCCTCAGCCCTAAGCCCTTGGGCGCCCTAATCCCTATAAACCCTACGTGACCTCGTGCAATTCCCAGCTGTAAACCCTAAACCCTAAACGCTAGACCCCAAACCCTAAACCCTAACTCTAAACCCCAACCGTAAACCCTACACCCTAAACCCTAATTCACTGTCAGTAAGTCCTCCTCAAAGATGTGAACTCGCTCTATGCCTCGACTCCAAAGATTGAGAGTGCATGAAACCAAATGGCGTTTTAGGGTTTAGGAGTTTCGGGGTTTTAGGGTTTAGTGGTCTAGAGTTTGAGGGTTTAGGGTTTAGGGTTTTAGGGTTTAGGGTTCAGGGGGTTAGGGTTGTAGGGTTTGGGGGTTTAGGCTTTGTGGTCCGCATTCAAGGATTGCCTGAAGATGACGTATGGCTGATAGGTGAACCCCGTCAACTAGCCATTGTTCTGCATACTTCTGGAGCTCAAACATCCTAAAACGGCACCACGAAAAGAACCCCTAGACACTTATTCCAGAATATCAAAAACCCTAAACTCTAAACCCTAAACCCATCAACAGAAGGAGTATGTGGAGACGACCAGGAGACCCAGGGTCCCTATGAAGGATTCGGTAGTGACAGTTTTGGGATTTCACTTGGTAATTTCCATACATAGAGGACCCCCTACAGATTCTAAAAATACCATAATGCTTACTACGGGGAGCCCCCAAGATGGTACTCTCTTTTTTGGGACACCCCAGCCCCCTAATTCTTCTGTAGCCGTTGATGTGTCTTTGAGCAGCAATTGCTGCTGCCCACGATCTGCTTCACGCCAAGGCCATATTTAGGCTGCAGGGATTAGATTTTAGTCTCCCTTGAGAAGATAGAATATGGCTTTGGGTATATTATACTAAGATCCCCATGTACCCCATATTCTATCTACTTAAGGGGGACTATACCCTAAACCCTAAACCCTACTGCAAAAACCCTAATCCCTAAACCCTATATTCTAGCTACTTAAGCTCTAGTTAAGGGGGACTGTAGGTTTCGGGTTGAGTTTTTTCTCCAACGGTGAAGCAAGTCTCCGTGGAAATGCAAGGACGCACGGCCCAGGACAAGGCTGGCATCAGGAGACCAGGGTTGAGGGTTCAGGGGCTCGGATTTCTAGTGGTTACAGTTTAGGGTTTAGGGGTTTCGGTTTTCAGGGATTACGGTTTAGGGTTTAGGGGTTAAGGTTTTTAGGGATTATGGTTTAGTCGTTGATTTAGGGTTTAGGGATTAAGGTTTATGGATTGTGGAGTTTAGGGCAACATCAGCGATCCTGGAGAGTCAAATGGAAAGGAACATGGAAAATGATATGGCAACGGGGTTTGTATACGGGTTTACTTGACCTGCATGTTTGAAGTCTGGTTGAAGAACCCTACACGCTAACTATACCAGGAAGTTTGGACCTCAATAACCCTAAGCCGCAAGACCTAAACCCTAAACTCCTCATTAAACCGTAAGCCCTGGACCCCTAAACCCTAAGTCTTGAGAAGGTCGCTAGATGTCTCATGATTTAACACGGGGGAATCCGGGGAGGATGTTATTCGGTCTCTGATGTTGTTTACTTGTGCAGAGGGGCGTAGTGTGGGAGTGAACATAGGTACGAATCTAGGAACATGTGTGGGAACCCTGCGCGGAGCCCCAAATCCTAAAATAGGGGATATGAAAGCCTTCACTCCAATATATAATAAATCAACCAGTAAGTTTGTTGGCATTTGCAGCTGAGTGGAGGACATGGCACGGAGAAAAGCTCTGACACAGCCTTGGGAATATCTGCACATGTCTGCGAGTCCGGTGTCTTTCTTGGGCACGGGATGAAGCTCTGATATAGCCTTCGGAATGTCTGCAACTGTCTGCAAGTAGGTTATTTCTCGGGCTTTCCCTTTCAGTCAGGATCGCTTCGGAAGGTCACTTAAGGTTCATGGGCCACCCCACTGGTATTAACTCCAGGCACGCCCATGACACCCACACATGCATGCCATTAACTAGGCTCTACACTCACAAGCCCACCTCAACATACCCTACACGAATGAACGCTGTTTGCATCAGCTCAATCTGAAGAAGCCGAAGCCTTAAATCCTAAACCCATTATAAGTCAATTCCAGGGCTCCTGGGAAAGGACAGAATGATGATAGTGCACCCGTGGCTGTCTCTCAAAATCACGGCACTTGAGGGACCTTTGGGCTCTTTAAGGAAAATGTGGCCCCCTAAAGCGTCGCATAGGGGTTATTCAGAGGCCCTCTTTTCTTGAGGATTGTACAGATCTTGCCTCCCTTGACAAGCACCAAAAGAAGATCGAAAGAAACAACCAGCTGCTTGTTGTGAGATCCCTCTTACAACAAGCCTTCCCATTACGGTACAATATTAGGAGCAGTATCCTAGTATAATCTGCTCCAAACCTTGTTCTGGGCCCCGACAACCTGCTGTATTATATCCCAGGTTCCAATTCACTTTACATTTTTTACCGCTTAACTCTCCATCATTCCAGCTAGTTTGGTTCCTGCTAGCCTACACCCGCAAACCCCAGGTCCTAAGCTACACTTTGGGGCCCTGAACTGCAAATCCAACCATATTGGGATAATGGAAAAGAAAATGGAACCTACTACATCATATAGATATGTATATATATAGGGGTTTTATAGGCATAATGGAAAAGAAAATGGAAACTACTCACACCACAAATCCCGAAATTCAACGCACTGCCGCAGCTGGCCGCCAGAAGGTCGGCGAAGCGATCCAGGGCTGCGCTAGCCATGGCTGCCTGTTTGATGCTGGGGTTCAGGGTTTAAGGTTTAGAGTATGATGTGTACTGATTCGGATTTACATAAAAGGTTTTCGAGTTTAGGGATTAACTTTTGGGATTTCATAAGCGTGGTTTAGGGCTTAGTTTTGCGTTTGAGGTTTGGGTTGAATGTGCGCGGCTTAGGGTTTAAAGTTTAGACTTTAGTGTCTAAGGTTTGAGGTTGAATGTGTACGGCTTAGGCTTTAAGGTTTCAGAACATGGGGATTTCAAGCTCTTAGGGCTAAGGTTTGGGGTTGCACGCGTATGGCTTAGGATGTGAGACTTAATGTTTGATGTGTCGGCAGTGTGGTTTAGGATTTAAGGCTATAGAGTTTCGGGTTTAAGGTTGAGGCCAAAACATGTATGGTTGAGATTCAAGGTTTCAGGGTATAGAGTTTAAGGTTTAGGGTTCCTAGTTTAGGTTGGAGATTGTCAACACGGAGCTGCCCATTGTAGTCTAGGATTTTGGTGGAAAACTGGCAGGATTAGGCGGGTCTCAGTGCGATCCATTTAGAAATTGCTTCGAACAAGTCCCACACGAATGATGGGGTTTAGTGGGTTTAGGGTAACTTGGTGGAAGGCTTGTAGGTATCTGGAGCTTTAGAGCTTAATGTCATAGAGTGCGTGGGGCTTTAGAGATAGGCTATTCAGGAAATTGGAGGATTGAGGGCACGTTTCAGAGGTTATGGCTTCAGAACTTGCGAACTATGTGTGCCTTCTGCAGAATCTAGGGACGATGGATGCATGGCTTTGTAGGTTGTTCATGAGGATCCAAAGGGAGAACTTGGTGTGTCTTTCTGAGAGCTAGGTTATAAGGCGCCTGACTAGTTCCTGGCACTTTTTAGATGTCTGGAGCTTGCCGATTTGCTTTCCTGTGCTCAAGTGTCCTGCAATGGAATTTCGAATTCAACATCAACATAAGCACCTTCCATCTTCAACCACAAGACACCCCCTGCTTCACTGAAACAACCATGCCATGGATCCCCCATTTTGACACCTGCCTACGTGCTGGCGGGACGGTTTAGGATTGAGGGTTTAGGGTGGCACCCTGCGTGGCCTGGCAGGTTCTTTTGAAGTGCAGGTAATCAAAGGAACGCTTGTTTAGATGCTGACTCTCAGCCCTGATTCAAGAACATATTACTCCGAAAAGAAGAATGTGCAGCTTACGCCTTCCGTTTAAGCACGCAGAATGATTGAATACCCTTTAACCCACCCGGCACAGCAGAAAATCCAGCAGAGGCACCGCAGAATCTAAACTCCGAAGCCTTTTGGTCACAAGTTCATATCCGCCCAGTCAGGTGGTGGTGCTTGGAATGACATACCTAAGGTGGGAAAATCGTAGCGCCAGCTATGCAGCCAGATAGTAGGATCCAAGGTCGGGTATGGCTCCTCTCCGGATGCAACTTTCCTTGGCTGCGGGTGGAGAAATGCTATCGTTGGATCCACATACTTCTATTCGTTGGGGGTTTGATGGAACTCGTGTGCAAGCTTGTGCATTCGCAAGCGATTTAGGTGGACAGTAGCATTGATGCCTCAACTTTTTGAGGGCCCGCTGCAAGAGCTCGGAGAGAATGGAAGCAAATTCCAGTGGCAGCAACAATCCCTGATTAGAGTACCTTCCGTGGCCTCAAGGCAACGCAACCGCACGGCCCACGTCCGAAAAAGAAATCGTACTTTACTTGCCTGGCAGTTTTAAACCCAGCATCCACACCATGCACCTTGAACCGAGAGACTCACATATTGAAACAAATAGTTCTCCGAACGAAGAGCCCGCATCTGACCTCTAGAGTATCCTCTAAAGTAAGAACATTCCGACACTCCAACACTGCAGAACCTCAGCCGCGTTTGAGATAGCCTCTCCAACCTATGTCCTCTATGATTGTTCTAGGGATCCAAACCTCATATGTACTATAGTCTAAACTCCTTGAAGGGGGGTTATATAGGGGATTATATAGGGGACTACTATAGGGGTTATTAAGGGGTATACTAGGAGTTTTGACAGTAGCTCATATAGTGTTGGCTTCCTGAAGCCTTGATGCTCCATGTGCTTGGACACAACGGGAATACTACGGCTGACGAACAAAATATTGCTCTATCCTATAGGTCATCCCGGAGAGTTGTGTAATATGGCACTGTTCTACGTTTTAGAGTTTAGGATACGATCCAGGCTCCTTCCAGGATTTTGGTCCATCAACAATAGCACTCTAAACCTTCAACTCAACTCCTAAACCTTCAACTGAACTGACTTCCGGGCTTCCGGAAGTATTCGCAGGACTTGCAACCCTCTTGCTGGTGATCCAAGATCATCTGCTGCGCCCGCGTTCCGTTGAAGATCTCCTGGGGTTGTTAGCGATCTATGCGGGTCACCTACGCACTATACATGGGCGGTAGTCTACATAGGTATACTACATAGGCCCTATCCCTATATGGGGGTTTCCCATAATTAGGGGTACCTTTTTGGGGGTCCCCATAATATGGATTATAATATTTTTGGGTCTATATTGGGGTCCCCTTATTTTGGGAAACTACCATATATTGTACCATGCTAGTCTCAATGTTTCCTAAACGCTATATTGCAAGGTTTAAGCAAGACTGAGAATGGCTCTAACCTCTGGGCTTGCCACTGCTGGTGCCACAGCCGACCACACGCGATTCAGTGGCCACAATTCTCTTTCACTGACCAGCTATAGGGTTTAGGGTTTAGGGATGAAATGACGACTTTCAGCATGATTCGGGTGCTCTCACGCATGAATGCTCTGGAGATTGAGTTATGCACAACTACATAGTACACCTAAGCCTTAAACCCTAAACCCTTAAACCCTCACACTGGTGTCTTCCTGAGGACTAGGCAGAGGCTCTCTGCAATCACACCGAAATAGGGGTTTCCCAAAATTAGGGGTACTACTTTGGGCTTCCCCACAACAAGGAGTAAGGCATATTGGGGACTATACTGGGGTCCCCCTATTTATGGAAACTACCAAATCTCGATTCCGCAAAATCTGCACCCCAATGACTCCTGCCCCAACTGCTGCACGCCCCCATAGATGGGGTCATTTGCCTGAGTAAAGCAAGAGCAAAATCCACAGGTAAGGGTTTCAGGGCACAAAAGTGGCGCTTGCAGGTGTCAGGAGCACGAGCACCAGCGCCGACAAAGACTTGTACTGGCTATTGTACTGAAAGCACTGAAGTAGACGTGTAAAGCCTCTAGCTAAATTCGGTGTGGTTGCATCCACGCCTAAAATAGGGTCACTGAGGTGCAACCGTAGCTGCGATGGGCCAGCCAGCATGCTGCAGGTGACATCGAACCTCGCAGGGTTTCTGAAGAAGGCTTACTTTGCCATCACAAGAATTGGGACTTTCTAGTCTCTACATGCAGAAGTCTTGGTTTCCAAAAATAAGGGGAGCCTAATATAGGGCCCAAAATACAAGAGTACTTACTATTGGGACCCTCAAAGAGGTACCTCTAATTTGGGGAAACCCGGAACCCTATATATCCCTATCACTACTTTAAAGGGGACCCCTGTATTGAACAACCCTTGGGTATGCAAAGAAGCCGGCCACCTGATGGTACCGCCCGGTGAGGATCTGCACAGCAAGTGTAGCAGTGCCGTCATCATGCCGCGCCATGACATCTTCTACCTTAGGTGGACCCCCCCCCCCCCTGAATAGTAGTATAATAATAGGAATATAATAGGACAATAGGACCCTAATATATTCCTTATTATCCGTTATAGTCACTATTACAGGGTGGGGGGTCCTCCTAAGTTCTACCTGAATGGGAGTGCGTCAGGGTTTGTCTCAGCTTGATGGTTCTTAGTAGGGAAAAAGGGGATTATACAATATAGTGGGTTTGGTTTAGAGAGGTTATGGAGGGTACGGAAAATCAAAAGGCAATGCTCCGGGACAACGCTTGAAATGCCGGCCGTTCCATAGATTTAAGACTTGGCAGGACAAAGCTAAGACTGAAAAGCATGAAAACAAACGCATCTACACAAGGCAAATGGAAAAAACACTACACGTGACTACTGTAAGAACGGAACAACTTCAGATCAGAATATGGCAAGCCAACGTTTTGTAATAACAACAGCTGAAGACGCAACAAAGGTGAGATCCTATACTATACTCCACTCCCCTTCCAGCAAAACAGACCACGCATGAGGCGTGTGTTTCGGCCTCATTTTAGGCAGGGAGGCAGCAAGGGGGGATGGTAAAGAAGGACCCCCCACCCTGTTATAGTGGTATAATAGGGATATAAGAGGGCCCGAATATAGTTTGTATTATTCCTTGTAGACACTATGACAGGTTGGGAGGTCCACCTAGGCATGGTATACAACCCCGTGAAAATGCCACCCACATTGACCCGTGCGACGCCCTACATGTTTTGCTCAGAAAGCCGCTTGCGGTTTAGGGCTTAGGGTTTAGGGTTTAGGGCTTAGGGCTTAGGGTTTAGGGTTTAGGCTTCAGGGTTTAGGGTTTAGGCTTCAGGGTTTATAGGGTTTAGGGTTCCTTCAAGTACGAAGCAAGATGTGTTTCAGCAGCTGGACCAACATCGCCAGGTGTCTCGCAACATACTATAGTAGACCCTAAATTTTGAGCTCCACACCCACAGCTCTAAACCTTAATCTCCAAACCCTAAACTCAAAACTCTGAATCCCAAGTCCTAAGCTTCAACCCTGGACTCTAAACTCTGAATCAAATTCCTGAGCTCCAATCCTTAAACTCGAAAATTCTGAAAACCAGTTCTTAAGCTTCAAACCCTAGACTCCAAACTCTGAATCTCAAACCTTATAAGCTCCGAGCTCTACATCTTACACCCTAGACCAGAAGCCCTGATGCCTGAAAGTTCAGGCTTTGGGCTTCCTAGTCCCCAAACCCTACGTCACCAGTCGTGCTGCTATGCTGGCTGCCCGTTTCCCCGAAGCATTGGCTACAGCCACATTCTTGTTGGTCTCCTGAGTTCAGGGCACTCTAAACCCTAAACCTTACACCGTGTAGGTTTCAGGGAAGAGGCCCCTTTTCATATGGCACAGAATGGGAGGTTTAGGCTTTAAGGTATGAGGACTCCTTTTCAAACCCTGGACCTAATCAGTGCTATGGGTTTAGGGTTAAGGGTTTCAAATTGGGTTTGGAGGCTCAAGGAAGTATGGTTCAGTAGTATCTTTCTAAGGAATGGGCACGCAGGTCTTTTTCGAGTGCGGTCGGAGGACGGTCCTGCTGTAAAAGCCTGACTATACGCCTCAAATCCCTCTATTGCTGCACGAAAACCCTAAGCCCTAAACCCTCAACCCTAGGCCCTAGACCTCGAATATTATATGAGCCACAATCTAAACTCCTAGTTTCCCCCTTAATAAGCCCTATAGTAGTCCCCTATAGAACCCCCCATATAATCCCCTTTTAAGGAGTTTAGACTAGAGCTCATATACCGCAATCCCCTGTTGAAAGGCAAGTCCTTTCAGGAAACTTTGGTATATGGGGAAACAAAAAACTTACTAGACTAGGAAGGTTTAGGGTTTGGGGTTTAGAGTTAAGGGTTTGGGGTTTAGGGTTTGGGGAACGGGACCCTAATTCGCCCGAGACCATGTATCAACACCCGAAACCAGAACTTTCTTGGTAGACGCCTCGATTTGTGAAACCCAAACTTTGGGCTTCAGGGACGTTAGGGTTTAAGTTCCTGTATCAAAGAGACCAAGGCGCCACCAGCCACTCAGCCGAAAGGCGCTTATGAAAAGCCAAAGACAACTCCTTCAAATCTAGTTTAGATAAAGCCAAAGGTCGTTGTCTTCAATCTAAGTTGGGTGCAGACATACGCATTAGACCACAACCTCAGCATGTATCAAACAAATCCCGACAAAGTCCCTATTGAGGGCGCCCAGAATCACCTTGCAATCTCAATGTAGTCCCCCTCCCCCATTTTGAAAAAACATCCCAAACCCAAAACCCTGAACGCTAAACCACCTACAAACCACCTACCGAGGTGCGTTGTCAAGCATGACATCCAAGGGTTGGTCTATCCTGTAGCCAGCTTCCTCGGGGCCTGCCGCACTGTTGCAAATCGACCTGCCCTGTACTTTGGGCCATCAAGTCCAAGGACAATGCCCATTTTGGGCCCTAGGGATTAGGGTTTAGGGCTCAGTACCGAAGAGTATTCTACTTTGGGCGGTTTTGGATCCCTAGAACTATCAGTCCTGGGAGTGCGTACCCTGCAGGAAGCATATTGATTCATCTCAGGACGCAGTACCATGATCAGTCATTCTCCTGCAAGAGTCAGCTAAAATGCCAGAGCATTAATGGTGCTACGCGCTACGCCATCATTACTCCTCTCATTCTCATGTGAGCTATGGTCTAAACTCCCATCCCCGTGAATAAGCCCTATAATACTCCCCTATCTAACCTCCTTCAAGGAGTTTAGAC
>CAJNIZ010020224.1:89948-101178 GCA_905231905.1 Symbiodinium pilosum | reverse complement strand
TCCCCCTATTTTGGGAAACCACAATTCAGGGTTCGATGCGCCTGTAGGAGACATTCCCCTTTGAAGGCCAAAGTCTTTCTGCCATGTCTAGAAGCTTGTACTGAAAAGACAAACCTACATTATGGGAGTTTCCCAAAATGAGTGGTACCTTTTTATGGGGTCTCCAGAACGAGGATGATCGTATATTGAGGTCTATATATTGGGGCCACCTATATTGGAACTACCATATTGAAAAGCAGAGAGAGCGTTCTTGGGTTCTAGCTTCAAAGCATTGAACAAGTGGCTTGAGACTTTTCAAACCGTCGAACAAAACATGGCCATGCCATTCCTATGGCATCCTATGCACAAAAAGGGGGTCGAATCCTACCCTATGTCCAACCATAGTGTCCCCATTTTAAAAACTGCTCTAGAATTTTTCTAGGCTTCTCCGAGTCGCAGGATATAGGTTGGAGTATCCCATGGCCTCAAGCATGCCCACCACAGATAGACGAACACTGCCGTAGCTTGGGTTGGCGAAAACATCCACGCCAGCAGGCCTTACTTGGGCTACAGCTATGAAGGTTCCACAAGCATGGAATCAGAACTCTGAAGAGCCTGGTACAAAAAGTTGATGATTGTTCGCAGACACCCAGGCTTCATGTTGGGTGTGTTTCAGGGTTCCTCAGGGGCTATATAGGGTTATATGGGCTTATATAGGGTTATACAGGGGTTATATAAAGTCTTATCTCAATTCTATATGGTGATATGGGGTATATAGGCAGCGGACAAGCAAAAATCTTCGAACGCATTCGAGGGGCTTAGAGATGGCGAGGAAATTGCGATCCTCATGCAAGACCTCGGGGTGTGGGAAATCTGCCTTGTGATCCTGTTGCCAGTACCTTAACCCCAAAAGTATGTAAAATGATGGCCTTTATGGCTGTTATTTTGGGTTTAGGGCTATTATTTTACATACTCTTGGGGTTTAGGTAAGTCTATGCATGACTTCCCTGGTGCTTTGGGAAAGTAGCCGCCTGGATTTCTACGTCCGGAGCCGCGCGCTCATGGACATGGATCATCAGTCGGGCTCGGTCACCCTCCTGGACAACATAATCAGGATCGATAGTCTCGAACTCGAGATGTTGCCACGCACATCTTTCTACACGGACACCTCGGGAATTGAGCTGCTTCAGCCACCAACCCGGTGATATCGCATTGAACATTGACGGGAGCTCAGCAGTTTCATCCAGAGCTTGGATTTCTTGAGCAGATTTTATCGCATCGCCGATGCACCGTCCCATTATACATCCCAACTTCACTCGGACCTCATAGTCATAAGGCGCAGCATACAACACTCCATGCTCTTTGAAGACTGGAGGCGGCACCAGGCATCCTGCTATCGCATAGCGTCCTCCTTGCACAATACAGCCGATAAGGCAAACTGAAAGAAGTGCTTGCAGCTTTCTGAAGGGCGGCGCACGTTGACTCCTCATTGCGAGCTCAAAAAGGCTTCCGCCTGGGTTTCGGGTTGTGGGTCTAGAGGTTTAGGTTTAGGGCATAGCATCATCTCGACTATTTGAAGGATACTTGCTGTGTCTCTGGGGCTGAAAGCTCATTTAAAGTTTACACTCATGATAGAGATATTTCCAACAAGGCATCTTGGTCTAAGCAGGGCTTCAGGCATAGATGGGCTTGGGACTCAATTGTTTGCCATCGTATGTTTAGCGGCGAAATATGGAGGTGTGGCTCGCCCAGCACAGTTTAGGGTTTAGGCTTCGCTCAAGTGTTCCGAAGGGCTGCACACCCTGTGAAACTGTCCCAGATGTCTTTGATCTGGTGATCCTTCAGTCTGCGAGCCCTGGAAACTGCATCGAGAATCTGGGAACACCACAGCTACGCTGTGTAAAGGTGTGCTTTATCTTCAACCCCAACCATAATATTTAACCCAAACGTGATTGAAACACATGTATACTATCACGTCAAACATAAGGTACTATAAGGTATTGCGACGTTCAGAACTTGGGTTTTCTTGCCTTTTACACCCTAAACCTCAAAGCCTGAGCCCTGAACCCTAAACGCTAGACTCTAATCCCCTATATTATATAACTTTGGCTGTCCTACCTTTTTTACACCAAAAAACAACCTCGCGGCCTTCAGGCGCTTGATGGCCGCGTCTTGCCCATTGCGCTCCACCCACACGGGGATCGACCTCTGGCTTCAGAGGTCTGAAGTTGGGGGTTAAGGGCTTATAGGGATTTAGGGCTCAGGGCCTAGGGCTTCAGTGGTTACGGCTTAGGGTTTAAGGTTGAGGGGTTTAGGGGTTTAAGGTTAGGGGGTTTAGGAGTTTTGGATTTGAGGGTTTAGGGATTAGATTTTTGTTTGCAGCATCTCTTTTCCCCGATCGCTTGGCGAAAATCCCACAGAGGCAGGCGCGAATTTTGAGGTTTAGGTTGAATATTTTCAACAATTATATAGGGTTGAGGGCTCAAGGTTCAGGGTTTAGGGACAATTTGGGTACTGCCTCCACCCTGTGACAGTCCATATTAGGGGTCATACTAAGGGCTATCTATAACTATATGACAGATAGTCTCCAAATGTTACAGAGCGGGGGCAGTACCCAAGGTTTAGGGCTGAGGGGTCCCTACCCTTGGGCTGTAGACCCTCTAGTTTCTCACAAAATCAGAACCTGAAAGTAAAGGAATTTGGAATTCTTGACTACCTGAACGGCCGTTTGAGCTGAGGTCGGGGAAGGTTTCATAATTTGCCCAGCTTTCAGGAGACGAAGGGGAAGAGAGAAGCCCTGACAGACGGACACAAGCTGCTCGGAGGGATTGCTTGGCTTTAGGGTCTACCTTAACCCCAAAAGTATGTAAAATCATGGCCTTTATGGTTATTATTTTGGGTTTAGGGCTATTATCTTACATACTTTTGGGGTTTAGGTAGGGTGTAGCGTTTATGAAAGTATGTTAGCCGCACAAATTGGCATCCCGTTTACCTTTGCGCCCACAGAAAATCCCTGCAACACCAGGGCCATAAGCATAATCGTAGGCGAGCTCCCTAAGCCCAACCTGACCGTGGAGTGCCACATGAACATATGAGCTGTAGTCTTAACTCCTTACAGGGAGTTTTATAGCGGATTATATAGGTACTATACTGGTTATTAAGGGAGATACTAGGAGTTCAGACTATAGAACATATGGTGACTTGGCGCCAGACACGTCTTTGTTCCACTGCGACGCGAGGACGCCCACCTTAGCTAAAGAGACAAGAGCTCTCGAATGCATTGCGTCATGCCAATCGAAACTATTGCAAGACCTGGGGAGATTATGTTGCAGCATCCACAACAATGGCCCAACTACTATATAACTTCAACAGCCAATTCACTGCATACCTTCCTGACAATTGTACACGTAAGCGACTTGCAGGGGGCTGCCAATGATTATGTATGCGGCTTTAGGGGGCCCTAATCGCGTCCCACAAATATTAACCCCACCGCGATATCCTATAACATATTGGGAATGTTTAATGTTAGGGAGGGTGGGGGTGTTGAACCTTACGGAAGGGGATTATTGAGTACGCGGTGTGGGGTTTTAGTGCTTAGGGCTCTTCTAGCACGTGGCAGGAATTTGCCTCTCATAAATCTTGATTGTGTTGAATGGCAGCCTAACTTTTGCTACAGGACTCAAAACCCTGAAGCCTTTGCAGAGACTCAACCGGGCCCAAATGCTGACATGTGAGCTATAGTCTAAGCTCCTAGTATCCCCCTATTAAATAACCCCGATAATACTCCCCTTAACCCCCTTGAATGTGTTTAGCCTGTAGCTCATGTAGGCTCTGGATCACGGAGACCCATCCCGTGGCCCCTCCACCTCGTAGTTTCTCAAAATGATGGTCTTCTTTGGCTTGTGAGTGTATTGTCAATGTCATAGATTTCAATACATAGGGTAAACAAACAATAATTTTGAGAACCTCCCTAAACCCTAAACCCCTAAAACCCTAACCCTTAACCCCCAAAAACCCTAAACGCTAAACCCCTAAAACCCCTAACCCCCTAAACCTACTTTGATCATAGCATGGCCTTGTAGAGGTCATGCTGTGGATTGCAGTCCAAACAGGCCTGGCTCAAGAAACTACGCGGTTTAGGGTGCAGGGTCGAGGGTGGAGGGCAAAGATGGGCAAAGGGTCTAGCGCTTGGACTCCCTTACACGGTTTAGGGTTTAGGGTTTCCGAAAATTATTGGAACCAAATTGGGCGTCCCCCTAATAAGGATAGTAGTATATTAGGGTCTATATAGGAGTCCCCTACCATATATAGGTACTCTATAAACTATAGCCCTTTGTATCCTCATATTCACCCTCTATATTTTGGAGGGTTGTTACAAAAGTCACCGCTTTGTATTTGGGAAAGAGATGAAGTTTAACGTTACTTGTTGAGATTTGGGATATTGAGAACAGAAACGATGGCCGGCCATCAGTCATGTTGTACGGAGGAGCTCAAGCTCAGCGATGGAGTGACATCTGTTGTTCAAAGGCTGTAAACTTAAAGCTTAGGACCTGCTGGTGGCTCCCGCCACAAAAGAATCCTGAGGTAGCCGAGCGCTCTTCCTGTCAGTGGAGGTGGTTGAACCCAATAAGCTTATCATCTTCTTTTAACAGGTACCAATGAAAACCCAAAACAAATACACAATCTTGCTTCTGGGACTGTAGGATTCATTCTTGACATACTGCTCAAGCAGCGATCACCATGAGTGCTCAATGCGATGCCTCGCTGCGATGCTTCACCTGGTTCGGCCGCGACTTCATCTGCCTGTCTGGGCCATTGTCTAAACTCCTAGGATCCTCCTTAGTAGTCCCCTGTATAATCCCTTATATACCCCCTTTAAGGAGTTTAGATTATGGCTCGTGTGGAGGCTGGCATTGCAGCAAACAGCTTTAAATCTAGTGCGTCGCTCGTGCAAGTACGAGTATTCAAAGGAACCGTACTAGAAATAGCAATGCTAACAGTACCAGTACAATGGAGGAGGGAAACGAGGAGGACCAAAGGACAGTTGTGGTAACAGTGATGGAACGCTCGGAATACGTCTCGGTATTGCTTGAAAATATCTTCAACTGCGACATATCTTCCAATCATCGAGAACCTCATGGAATGCTGGAGGTGTCTTTGAAATGCGCTGCAATGGGCTGCCTTCTTAGCCAATCTAAAAAAAAAGCAAGGCACAGAAAGACAAGGCCCGAACCCTCACCCCTAAAGCCTAAACTAACCCAAACAGATCCCAAACTCCAACGAATCTTCCAGGGACCCACATGCTATCATGTTTGAAGTTGTTCCTCACAAGTAGGACGCCTGGTAGCAAGGAAGCCATCTCCACCCCATGAAACAAAATGGTATTTTCTCTAAATAGGGGGAACCCAATATAGACTCCAATATACTATAGTCTCTATTATGGGGACCATGAAAAAAGGGACCTCTAATTTTTGGGAAACCCCCAAATGGGTTCAGGGTTTAAGCCTTCACTCTGATCCTTAATTCAAGCCTCGCCTGTTGTCCTGGATTGTGAGGACGCTGGAGGCAAGCTTCTCTAGCATTCGTCGCCTCTGCCGACGACCTCCATGTTTTGGTATCCGCCCAGATTCAGGGTTTATGGCTTAGGGTCTGAGGGGGTGTTTGGTGATGGTTGAACCAAGCAAAATTCTGATCTTCTTGTACATGCACTAGCCAAAAGTATGTGCACTAATAACCTGGTCTCTTGTTGCTGCCAATGTCGTCTGGAAATGCTCAGTACCAGCCCACTCTTCTTTGCTCGCAGCTCCGTAGAAGAATTGCCGCCTTAGGCCCCTAGGGCGTTTGTTGCGGATCAATGAGGTCTCTTGCTATTGGCCAATTGGTTAAACTGAACAACGCAACAATGCTACGGCCAGAACGAAGCTCACTGAAGAGCTCTATCGGGTAGGAACTCATGAGCACAGAAAACATCATGCCAATCGGAAACCCGTTGAAACACCTAAATTTGCTACCCTTGTCAACAGCCTGTCAAACCACGAGGGACGCCCAACATGTATCTGCAAAGCTTGGCTCTGTACCATCTGAAGCAGCCTGCCCGGGTGTAAGGTAAGGTAGGGCTAGGGTAAGGTAGGGCCGAACGAAACAATTGGAATAGGGCTTCAGAACTTTAGGCACATTACTCACATTCCATTGCATACTTGCATGAGGGTTTGTGACGGGTAATGTTGGTAATGCCTGTTTCTACATGATAACGAGGATTCCCACCCTGTCATACCACCCTAACCCTAAACCCTACATCCTGTTATACCACTATTACAGGGCGGGGGTCCTCCTAAATGGTAGTTTCCTAAACTAGGGTGCCCCCAAATAGACCCTCAAATACTATAATCCTTATTATGGGGACCCAAAATTGCACCTTTGAATTTTAGGAACCCCGTAAATGAGGGCACGGTGCAAACATGGCTTGATGGTTTCGGTGTCAGTCGCCGATAGATCTGATCACGTTTTGGCTTGCTGACGACAACATTTTGGGCATTTGGTTTAGGGATCCTCCCTGTACTTACAAGCACACGAACAATCTAATTACAAGTAGAATCGTACGGGGGTAGAACAAAACATCCCAGCCAAGTATGCCTCTGCAGTTGTCAGTGATATGGGGTCCATACGGCTTGTTCTCCCCAAATATCCCCAAACATCTGGTAAGTGTTCAGCGGTTCTTGTAGATTTCCGTGAAGACCTTCCCAAGTTGCAACTACAGAAAAAGCCTCAAGCAGAAAGGGGTTCGTTATCTAATATAAGGAGCAATATTTTCCCAAGGAAACCCCACAACTCTGACTCTGGACCTGCAATTCCGCCTGCTTAGCTATCTTGTAGTCAGGGGGCCTGCTCATCACACCTCGCCTCTCAACAGTAGAGTGGAAGGTGCAAGCCTCCAACCAAGATACCACCCTAATTCGCTAAAGGCTAACATGAACCATAATCTAAACTCCTAGTACCCTTAATAACTCCCCATAGTGCTCCCTTATATAACCCCAACATAATAAGCCCAATATATCCCAAAAATTACCCCAACAAAACCCCAATGTAACCCCAACATTACCCCAATACAGCCCCAATATTACCTTAAACACTAAACCCACATAGTAGTTTCCATTTTCTTTTCCATTATCCCAATATAATCCCGATAGAACCTTCAATATCTTCAGAAGCTCCCGGGGCCACGACATCCATGCTACTACAGAGGCCAAAAACATCCAATATAAATTTGAGATCCATGTTGAGGTACCATATACTATGAATATACAAGGGATTGGAACCATAATATTGGCAATTATCCCTAAACCCTAAACCCTATAATTATACAAGGCATATGGAACCATAATATTGGTAATTCTCCCGAAGCCCTAGACTCTAAACTCTAAACCCTAAACAAAAAACCCTATACCCTAAACCCGTGGAAGTTGCTGAGGACCCCGCCCCACGGATCTGGACCTAAAGCACGCTTCAAACAGGGTCATGGTCGGGCTTAGAGTTTAGGGTTGAGGGTTTAGGATTTAGGGTTTGGGGCATCTTGCGAATTTCAGCTAGCCGACTTCCAGCACAGGTACGTTGCCCAGCGAGCACTGTAGGTTGGAGGGCTCAATCTTTGCGTGGCTTTGCGTGACGCGCGGGTGCTGTTGGGGCAGACGTGTAAAATATTCCCCACTTGCCCAACTCACTACAACTCGCCACTTCGAGGGGAACGCGATGCAATCCCAAGAACACTCAAAACCAAGTTCATTTTCTTAGTGGACATTGCAGTAGCTGTATTGCTATCACTAGACCCATAGCTGTTACTATCATTTCTATTGCTACAATGAGACAGACGTCCCAGCAGCCAAGCTACTCCAGCCGGGGTTTGCCCTAAGACCACATGGAATCGCTCACCTCTGACACGAAAGATGGCTATGAATATGCCTGCCGGACGCTTCAGGCACCACAAGATGGCACTTAGATCCAGTATACTACCAGGACTTAGAAGTGAAGCCAAAAGGGGCTCTCTCAAAAAAGGCTCACCCCCACTCCCCCAATAAGGCTTGGGATGATATTGGGCTTAGATTTTGGGGTATAGGGATATGTGGGGGTTCATCATTGAAGTTTCGAGGCGTCTTCAGGGTTTACCCTAGATCCGACGACCTTCTGTTCTAGGAACCCATGCTATTTTAGATCCTTATACGAAATCCTAAAGCGGAAGATCTCCTGGGTCTAAAGTAAGGCTTGGGGGGGATTGAAATTTGTTGCTATCTTTGAGAAAGAGTCAGACTGGAGTTGCCAGAAAGGGGGGGGGACCTTAGTATACCCTAGATACACAACCCAACCCTCATAAAACAACTGTAGTCCCTTTGGCAAGAAACCCTCATATCCCCTACACGCCTTCTTTTATCTCTATATGAGCTACAGTCGTTACTTTAATGGATATGGGTCCAACCCCCTAAGCCCTATATAGCCAAAGATTGACACTAGCTCATACTGTTTCACCGCTACCAACACACGGTAGTTTCCCAAAATACAGGGACCCCAAAATACTATAGCCCTTGTAAATAAGGCACCCCAAAATGTCACCCCCAATTTTGGGAAAACCCCATAGAACCCTAAACCCTATACCCTGAACCCCATAGAACCCTAAATCCTATACCCTATACCCTAAACCCAGAACCCTAAACCCTAAACCCCATAGAACCCCTATAAACATCCCAAACAGCCCCTGAGGTCTCTGCGCTGGATTCGAAAGGTTCTGGAGGTGGCGGCACGTCGTCTGCGCAAGCACCAAGAAGCTCATAGGATGGTGGCAACCCTTTGGTCGGTTTAGGGTTTAGGGTTTAGGGTTAAGGGTTTAGGGTTAAGAGTTTAGGGTTCAGGGTTTAGGGTTTAGGCTTAAGGGTTTAGGTTAGGTTGTAGGGATTGAGGATATTAGTATTTGTGTTCGTGTAGGAATTTCATGTTTAGGGTTGTAGGGACGCCCGCTGAGTGTACGGTTGTAGGGTTTTAGGGCCTTCGGGTTTACAGATATAGGGTTCAAATTTGTATTCAAAACACTCAGGATGCACACGGAATGCCTGACGCCCCTCCAGGAGGCGTTTTACACGATTCAGGTTTAGGGGTTTCAGGGTACACCCGTATATGATTTTCATTTTTCTGTACCAAAACAACACCTGGGGAGCTCTGAAAGCATCATTGCTCGCCGCGAAGCTTTACCCACAGCTTTGGACAGAAGTCAGAACAGTACAAGTGACGCAAATGCAAAACCCTGCTCGAAGCTCTCCCCCGAAAAAAACTCAACAAACTTGAAGGGCAGCGAAGCACTACACCCCGACGGCACACCATTTTCAGAGCTTACTGGCTCCCACATCCCGGTGGAGGAGACCGGATCGCGCTAGATCCCACTCATCGGCTGGCGGCGGCTCCACCCTGCGTCAGCAAGGGTCATCAGGAAATCAGTTCCCTCCCCAAACAAGCATGGAAGCTGATCATGTGGGATCTTTTTCTAGAGACAGCTGTAGGGTCCTTTTTGGGTTCCCACGGATTGCGGGAGCATAGGCACATTGCAGCACGCTAGTGAACATGTGAGGTGTGAAGCTCACCCCAGTGCCCCAAGGGTTAGAGGCCCTGTCCCCTACAGGGGAACAACTTTGACTGGAGTCAAGGTTATGGTTGGAAGGGTCAATGTCCAGGGCGTGCTCCATGCAAGCCTTCACGCATTTCCGATCGAAGCCACAGCCCTCAACCTTCAACCCTAAACCGAGGACAACACCCAAAACCTTGAGATTCTCATTGGGACAAGCCCTGAACCGGATTCCTGAAGCGCAACTTGAAGAGCCTACACCCTAAGATCATAAAACCTTACCCCTAGTTCCCTGAACCCCTAGAGCCCCAAACCCCCAAACTCCAACTCCCCAAATACCTCGACATACCTCGACCCTCACACCCCCAAACCCATAATAACCCTAAATCTTAAACCCTACAAATCCTAAACCCTTCATCCTGCCTCGAGTCTGGGGTGAGCCCAGTGCCAGAAAGCAAGTGCTGGATGCCACCCTCAACAGCCTCAAAGAGGACCCACGGCGAGAAGTCTAGGGGTTTAGGGTTAAGGGGTTTAGGGTTAAGGGTTAAGGGTTGAGGGTTGGGTTTAGCGGCTAGGTTTGCAGTTCTCTGGGTCTGATACTGGTGAAAGTTCTGTCAGGAGGGCCGTGTACCTGTGCCCAGATAAAACATCTTCTTTTGGAGCTTACGCCGACCCTCAACGTTTGAAATGGCTTCAAGAATGCTGTAGAGAAGCACAATCAGGGACTTCAATAGGAAACTTAGTGAGACCCGGAACCCTGAACCCTAAACCTAGAAAAGGAGCATTCTTAAGTAGGCTTGTTCACATGCAGATTTCTACAAAGGATCATCCCTACATGATGGATCCAGATTCGTGAGGACGAAAAGATCCAGCAAATCGGGTCAAGCATCTGCGGTACACAGGCTGCCTCTGTAACCCTTCACGCCCTTGTGACCTTGACGCTTTCCCACATTGCTCCAATAACGGAGCAGACCATGGAATACTACCAGTCGAGCTACAAGTCTTGTCTAAACATGCTGCATTCTACTATCCTTAGCTCGAGCCCCTACCCCCACTTTTGAAAATCTGCCCGTGCTAGACTCTTTACCATTTCTGCGGCAACCTGTCGACCATTGAGCCCTGCACCCCCTTCTCCCCGAACTGGCCTCTGCCGTCATGGCCAAATCTTCAGTCTCCGAGGCTGTGATCAGAATCCGATCGCCTTTGGCTGGCTACCGTTTACGGTTTACAATCTAGGGTCGTGACTAACCCCGACAAATGATCATCTGCACACTCTCTTTTTTTTTTTTTTTTCCGAAAAGTGCCTTGGGCATTGGTTGCGGGCGGAGGATGTTAGGGATCAGCTAGTCTGTAATGATGTAAGCGTGATACTTGTCAGCTGTCGAAAGCTGATCCTGGACGACCTGTGAAACTGCTGAGTATGTCGACTACTAATTGCTACTGACATCCCTAAGCTGAAGCCCCACAATTAAGGCCCTTGAAAGGAGGGGGGTCTATTAATCATGGGTCTACATTAACCCCCAGAGAGTCTTGGGATTAGGGTGCAGCTGAGGTACGAAGCCAGGGACCGCTGCCGTCGTCCACGTGGAACTCGCCTAAGCGGCTGAGAGCCGCAACTTCCACCTGCAGCAAAGGTTTAGGGTTTAGGGT
>CAJNIZ010020224.1:69310-87579 GCA_905231905.1 Symbiodinium pilosum | reverse complement strand
CAAAGACTGCGTAATATGCGTAATAATCATGCCTCAATACACCATACAGTTCTAGATGTATCATAAGAAATTGTGATATACCAATATACTATAATATACCATAATATGCTGTAAGACTAGAATATATTATGATATGTTTTATTTTACTGTAACCAGCTGTATAGTGCTGATATATATTATAATACACTATTCCATAATGCATTGCTCTTATCATATTATATTAGTCTACCATAGTACGCCATAGTATACTGTAATATTATCATAGACTATAACATGCTTTAATACACGGTAATATTCTATTGTATATTCTAGTACATTCCAAAATTCTTTAATATATTCGAACAGATTTTTACATAATGTATTATCGTATACTGTATAATCTTCTGGACTACTGCGATATATTATATTTTATTATATAATAAGCTGCGATATACTGTAATATATCATGGCATACTAGCATATGTTACGATATTCTCTAATGTGCTAGAATATCCTAGAATGTACTAGAATGTAATACCTATTCAAGCATCTTCTAGCATGCTAAGTAAACTATAATATGCTATACTGTGTTATCACATACTATATTTTAGTATAGTATGCTGGCATTGATTTCTGTATGTTGTAGTATGCAATATTGCAAATAATTATGTTACAGTATGCTTCAATATATTTCAAGTTTTAATATGTGTTTACATACAATCGAAAAACTACATCGTACCAGAATGTACAGTCATCTACTACAATATGCTATAACATGCTATAACATGCTGTACGCGAAGGGTTTAGGGCTCTTGCGTTTGTCGTGACTTACGCGTATTGTTTTGATGTTCGCGCTTTTCGCGCTTTTCGCAATGTTCCCGCTTTTCGCATTTTTCGCTCTTTTCGCGCTTTTCGCACTTGTCGCACTTTTCGCGTTTTTGGCGTTTTCGCGTTTTCGCGTTTTTCGCTTTTTCGCGTTTTCGCGTTTTTCGTGTTTTTCGCGTTTCCTCCGGTTAAACCGAGACACGCAATACGTTTCCACAGCCAACATTAAGGGTACGATTTTGGGGGGTCCCCATCATAAGGAATGTCGTATTTTGGGGTGTATATTGGATTGGGGTCCCCTTGTTTCCCGAAACTACCATCCAGCGAACACTTCATTCACCAGGAACCCCCCTTAACAGGGAAACAAGAACTAAATTACTAACTGGATCCCCGCAATGAATTGTGGCTCATGGATTAGAGGCACACATGAAGTCTCCCTTCGACAAAACTGGTGCATATACACAGGTGCCCCAGCAGGGCTCCTCCTACAGAGGCCTGCCTGCATGTAAGGCTTGGGGAAGGTCCTAAAGCCTGCCACAGCCCTGCATCCAGAAGTCTGAAGCTATAGGGCTCCTCTAAGCCCTTATTTCGGATCTATGTATTTGAAGAATCCCAAGTCTAGATCCCTGGCTGCTATAGGATTTGCTGTGACTACTGTTCTCACTATTATTGCTATTCTTGCTATGATCTTTATAGTTATTTCTGTTATTGTTGTTATTATAAGTATTATTGCTATTATTGCTCTCCCGCCATGATCTCCATCAGCCCATGCCGCGGATCGCCGTTGCGATCTTTGTGGTGGCCAGGCACGCCTCGTGAACTTTCACGCGGAAGAAAGATCCGAAAACCGAGGTCCCTGAGGATCCAAATCGACAAATGATACCTCCTGTGGGCCATCGAGTCTTTCATAAGTGGCACCTGCTTTGGGCTATTGGGATGCCAATCATCAGGGTCAAAGGGAATTGTTGGCAATCATGTATTCGAGTTTGCAACCACAGGGCTTGGGGACTTCAGAAGCTTGGATTCATGAAGGCTTATTAAACTGGCGGACTGAACTAGCAATCCGTGCTGGAAAACTTCTACTCATTTAATCGCTCGCGAATCCAATGCCAAACAGTTTCAGCTTCAGCCTGCAACCCCTAATGCTTCGCAACCTGCACCATCCCGAATCTAGGATCCCTACCCTCACTCAAACTGATGTACAACCCTGTAACACCCCATGAGAAGAGCAGTGTTCTGAGTCTGCCTTCTTTTAGCCCTCCATGTCAACTAGTTAGGGGATGGTATGTAAAGTTGTAATGACCTTGAATCCGGCAGCCAACTCCCTGAAACCCAAAGGCATGACTCCGATGGCCCTGAGCCCCAAACGCAATTGACCCATACCGAAGTAGTGCCAACATCCCTCTTGCACCTCGCAACAACCACTTCATAGCATTAACCATCCCCAACCCCAAAACAAACCGTTACGCCCCCTGTTTGGGCTTGGATGTCAATTTAAACCCTACCCATCCCTGCATACCCTGGTCCTCCTGGTGCTCAGTAGGGACGGGGGGGAATGGATCCCGGTAATCGTCCGTATAATCCCAAATAGTAATCCCCATCATTCATGCCCCATGCCTTATGAAACACCACGGAATGGTTTGGGGGCCTCAATCCAAAATCCTGAACCTCTAACCCTAGCTGTCGGCTTAACGTAGCCTCCGATGGCCGGAAGCCATGGTTCGGCTGGTGAGCGTCGAAGAGCCAAGGCCAGGGACCTGTGTACGTGGTTTGGGGTTTACGGCTTAAGGGTTCTGGGTTTAAGCGTTTAAGGGTTCAGGGTTGAGGGGTTTAAGCGATTTAAGGGTTAAAGGTTTGGGGTATAGGGTTTAGGGTGGGGAACGCCTAGACATTAGGTCCTGCCCCCACTCAGTAACAGTTGAATAAGAATATCATAACTGATTAGGCATGGCCCTAAATACTAGCCTTGATATAGACTCTTACTGCGTGGGAGCAGTACCCATCATTACCCAACCTATACAAGTCATTGAGGGTATGACAATTGCTTCCCGGAATGGGAGGAACTTGGTGGGCTAAATCCTTGCAGGGAATTCGCATGCGGGGATGCGCTGTGATAAGAAGCCATCGAATTGATGTTTTTTGGTGGTGCCTTACTCAAGATTCCGCACATCTGCCGTGTACCTGCTGGGCCCAATTGTTTTGGGATACCACCATTGTTGGGTTCTGGGTCTTTTGCCGGGTGCCATACAGAGCCTTGCCGGGTTTACACTGCTTTTGAAATGTTTCAGTGCTCGGTCAAGATTTCATGAGAACAATGCTATATACATGGATTTACGATGTTATCTGCTCAAGGCTGTCACTTGAAGCACGCCTGGTCCCAGACCTGGTTTCAAATGTTGGGCCTAGCCCGTGCCCCCAAACTCTCAACCACATCGGTGGATCCTGAACATCCCTGAACGACACAGTGCAAAGGTAAGTCCCTAAACCACGGAAGATACACGCCTTGTGCTTGGATATCCTTCGCCTTCGCCAATGCCTCATCCCCTGGTGGGCTTGCAACGCCAACCATGAACCCCAAATACTAGACTCCGCATCCTTACCCTGAACCCAAAAGAATACGCCCCAACCCACCCCCAGCCTCGAAACCCCTAAAACGCCAAACCTCTCAACACCCCGCCATGAACCCTTGAAAGGCACCTATGCACATCCTTATAAAACCTCTTTTTGAAGGAGCCAAACCCTGAAATACGCCGAGGATCCCTGAGGCGGACAGCGGCGAAAGGGGCTCGGCGAGGCGGAGCCGAAGGGAGGCGCCTTTTCGCGCAGGGTTTTGGGTCTTTGGAATGTTGTGGAGTTATAGTCATAGTCCCACTTAGTAGATAGAATATGAGGTATATGGGGATCTTCTTATAATATACCCAATGCCATATTCTATTTACTTAAGGGGCACTATATACCAAGACCCTCCTATCTAAAACCCCTGCAGTAGGTCTGCTCGCAGCTCTCGGACCGACCCAAGGCTGCTGGATGGTGCAAACTGCACAGTGCACTTTATGAACCAGCTCGCGTTGGAACTGTGGCGTCCAAAAAGTCAGGTGAGTTATCATGGAAAGCGGCCATTTGCAAGATGGACATCATCCGGCGTCGTCATTGCTCTTGGACCAAAACTACACGCATCTGTATTTCCACACATTCACTTCTGCTCGCTATGTAGAAGGAAGAAGCTGCCACCTGAGATTCAACATGAATGAGTTGGACACATCATTGCAAAAAATGTCTGCACATCGAATACATGTTTGATTCGCAACCCCCACCTCCTGCGTGACACCCTTCTTCAAGTCGGCAAGCCCTGGCTCCAGCTGCCTCCAAAGGCGGCTAGCCAAGCTGGCAGGGCTGTCAGGCCACCAAAGAGCCTGACTCCCTGTCACCAAGAAAGGTAATAGAAGGGCCATTCTGCTGAGCCATATGTTATGCTTCACAAAGCCCAAAGCTGCAACTGCCAAAGAGACAAAACCGCAGACTTGGAGTTGATTCACTTGCGGTTGCGCATAAGGCTTCATGATCCAAATCAGGACAGCGGTGGCAAGTGTGATACCCATGACGATAAGCAAACACAAATTGTAGGCGCGGTTGATGTCGCTGGAAAAGGCCTGCGGTTCTGGATGTTTCGGGACGTGCTATGTAAGGGCCTAAGTAATAGGAAAAGGATTATCTTCATGACCCATGAGCTCTCTCGTCTCGCTGCTGGCACAAGCTGATAACAACACAGGGCATTCTAGCGTCTAGGAGCAAATTGGGCAGGTGGCCTCAGCCAAATGAAAACGAGAATCCCCTGATAAAAAGTCAGCCATGTTATGTAGTGGGGATTGGCCTGGCCTGCGCGTTCGACACCACTTGCACCAGCATCACAGAAACAACTTTCAGTGCAATTTCCATCCAGACATTCCTGCAAAGCGAGTACTTCCACAACATTTCTTTCATACCCATCAGAAAGCGGTCAGCCGCCTTCTCTTCAAGGATGCAATGTTCCATCAACATCTCAGTCATGGCAAACTGCGCATCAGCCACGCCCAAGTTCACGTTCGGCATGCCATGCATGTCACCTTGGGAACCCTGAGAAATCAAAGTGGCTGACTGATCCGAAAGCAGCACCCGCAGCTGGATGCTGCATCCCCCTGAAGGAAGCGCTAGAGGCTTCATGTCAGAAACACAAGACGATGTGTAAGCCACAGCCGTTGCAACGAGGCGTCTTGCAAGAACAAGGTCTTTGAACACCAAAATTGTTGTACTGGCATCCTTCATGCTGCTCTGGAGTGGCATCCTCTCATGCCGCAACACATGATGTTGCCTTGCGTAAAGGTATGCCAGAAACAATGGTATTAGGATTGCATACCCAAAGAAACCCAGCCAAAAAATCGCTTGGACCTTTCGGGCTTCAGGTCCCTGATCCTTGCAATAGACCTGAGGTAGGTTCCTCAAAAAAGCAAACTGGTGCAGCTTCTCCCCATTTGCATCCACATGCTGGCAAATGCTCAAAGCAGAGCACTTGTAGGCCCCGCCAATGAACAGCATTGTCAAGACTCTGAGCGCAGCATTGATACCCAAGCCATGCTGCTGATATTCCAGGCCAAAACAGCCAAAGAATATTGTGAGCGGAAGCATTGGTGATGCAAGTGCCAGCAGCCAACGGGTTTGGCTACCACCAAAATAACACTGCAAAAAGGCAAAGTCAGCCAAACTGGTCATGGCAAACTGCAAGCTTTGGACGTAAGGAATTTCCCAAGGAATACCACTTCCAGCCGCAGCTCGGGCACGAGATAAAACAGCAAGGACGCCCCACAGCTGGCTTTGTTGCAGGAGCATGGGCAGTTCGGCTTTCATGAGCGCCTGTTGAACGTTGCCCAAATATCCTTGCGCAAAACAGAAGGCTTGCAATTGCACAACAAACTGCCCCAGCTGTTGTCTCAAGCTGGCGTTCCACATGACAAAAGCAAAGGCCATCCCCAAGCAGCTGCCCAAAATTAGCGTAGCGACAACAACGTGAACCACTGCGGATTGCACGACGTCCTTGCTGCAGGCTTTGCACACACCCCCGCTGGAGTGGAACCCATCCATGCAATCCATGCAAAGGGGTCCAGTATATCCTGCGGCGCATCCCAGCTCAGAAGCCGCTTCTGCGCGACAGCGCTTTGTGGCTGGAGCCAAGCATTGGAAGACTTTTATCGCGAACTTCGGGCTGCCGTCAATTCTGGCGAAGCCTTCCTCCGGACTGGCCAAGGCCAGTTGCATGTTTCCACGCGGGCAATCGAAGTGCTGTTCGGCACAATTCCAACATTGGCCTTCATATTCCGCATAGCGCGGGGGGCAGCCGCAAGTAATTTTCTCATGCAAATACACCATAGGCACACCGCCATCGCACTTGCAGTCCTGCCTGGATTTGGCCCCTGCTGTGAGGGTGGTGCTATTCATAGGGCAGCGCGAACATGTTGGCTCATCGTGGTTTTGACTGAACCTTCCTTTCGGGCACGGTACGCAATGTGTAGCCTTCCCATACCATCCTGGCATGCATTGGCACCATTCTGGCATAATCAGCGGGGGTGTGATTTCGAACGACACAGTTTTCAAATCATAGCATCTGAACGATGCGTTCGGGCCTTGGAAAGACCTGGTCGCAGTCTTTTTCAGCTTGCCTTCTCCAAGCAACCTGCGAAACTCTGACGTGTCGAACCTTGTTATTCTAAAGTCTGACCAACGACGTTTGTCTTCCAAAATATCTCGCAGGACATTTGGTCCAAACTGCAACAAACCTTGGTTCTTGCGGACCGTCAGGACATGGGAAGATTTCGGGATCCGAATCTGCGAGATGTTGTTTTTCGAGAGCTCCAGAACTTCCAAAGACCTCGCAATCGGAGGAACCAGTGCAAATTGGTACTGGCCATTCAGCTTCACCGGGGGCATGGGGTCCAATGACGGCACTGGCCCAAACAAGCCGCTCTGTATTGCTACCAGGCTCGAAATGCTGCAAGCTGCCAGCGGCAGCATCAAATCCTCCACTGGACCATCCAGGGGACATCCTTGGCCTCACGACAAGGTCATCACACAACTGCGACAGCCTTTGTCACTTTTGGACCCGACAAAGTGACACACGCGCTTTGTGCCAAACGGCATGGCCGCTTACCGAAGAAGCTTTTGTTGCGTTGTTTGCCTTTACATCCCATTCCGACAGATATGCCAACAAGCTCAAAACCACGACGCGATCTCTGTATTTTTTTGATTATATCCGGCTACACATGCTGGCATCTCATTGCCACGCCCGCCCCAACGTTTAACTTGTTGCAAACACAGAAATCTTCTTGCAAGGCACGATAGGCTATATCGGTTATCGGGTCACTAACGAGCAGTAGCTCCATAGCACAAACGCCCTTGGACCTTTCCCCCATGATAGGCCAGAAGGATGTGGTAAACAAGAGAAAGTTTCTTGAATCATGCAATGCTAGTAACTAGCACCTGCCAGTAGCTGCTAGCACAAATCAAACAGAAGGCCCGTTCTTCGGTCGCTTGCTGATGTTCCATTTCTATCCAGAAAAGCCCACAACGACTCAACAACAACAGGTCTTACACATCCCGTTGCCAGTGGCTACTTGACGCTGTAACTATGAAACCTTATACATCAAGCACATACCCATATGTAAGGAAATGCTCACATAAAAGCGGCACATCAGCAAAGAATACTTGTCCCAAGTGTCTTGACACGTCCAGAGCTGTGAGAGCAGGCAAGAGAGCTTTCTCTTCCGTGGTCCACCTGGGCATTTCTCTCTTCTGCGGATTTCCGACATACCATGAGAACGTTACGAACTTCACAGTAAGCCCGTCAGCATGTCCGTCCATGATAGTGACTGAACTTAAACTGTATGACAATCATCCTTGCACACGTTAACTATAATCGACGACTGTAAGAGCATGCGCTTGGTGTGACAAGAGTTGTTGGCCAACAGCTCCTCACCATCGCCTTGACAACTTGTTTTAGGAATGATGTGAAAATCTTGCTAGTTTCATCACTTTCATGTTCTCACCGGGTGCGTGCGTCTAGGGCCCTCCCAGCATTGCCCCTTGATTTGCCATAGTTAGCACCCTCGCGAGCTTCAAGTAACCCAAGAGATTCCTCAATTAGCCGAATAAAGGTAGAAAACTGGGCAGGCAGTGCAGGGGGCATAGTAGAGGAACCCAACAAGACATGCATGAGGCAATTGCAAACAATCAAAGTAAACCACTGTAAAGACGAGACACAAAGTCAGAAGCTCGGCTCTGTCTGAGTCTTGCGGCAGCCAACTCACGTTGCTTCGTGACAACCGCAATTTACGCAGTTTCCGGCAGCATCCCCTCCACGTCTTCGTGAGCTTGCCATGAACATGCGTCTTTGAAAGATCAATAACCTCAGCCGCCTTCCAAGTCATGATATTGTCAATGTTGCCGTCTATGCCTGTGGACCCCAAATAAATGCGAGATAACGCATCGCCAACAAACAGAGAGCCAATATCACCTTGCACACCGGTCGAGAACATGTCCAGCTTTTTTAAGTGTTCCAGGCGTAGGTCCTTCAAGTTTCCGGACACACCGGTGGATGCCAAACGAATTTCTTCCAACCGCGGCGCGCTGTTCTGGAAAACCTTGATGTTGCCCCGGACTGAGCTGCGGCTACCTTTTTTCGATGAGAGCCGCAGTAGCTTGAGCATGGGAGTTGCCGAGAAAACGACGATGTCTCCAGCGACTGCAGTCTGCGCAAAATTAATGAACTCAACGTGCTTAGTCGAATTGAAAACTTGAATGTCTCCGGATATTGCCGTCGACTCAAAGGAAACGTGGCGCAGCTGCATGTTGGAGCGGAATACTGCGATGTTTCCGGATACCTTCGTGTGGGACATTGACGCCACATGCAAGTTTTTCATGCCCTGCAACATGGCAATGTCTCCGTATACTTTGGAGCGAGCAAGTCCAAGATGAATCATGTCGGTGGCTGAAGCAAACGCGCTGATGCTGCCGAAAACGCCTGTGAGCGCCAACCCAAGCGCTTCCAAAGTGTGCAAACGGGCGAAAGCCTGAACGTCCCCCTCAACCTGCGTGAAGTCGAGGTATATTTCAAGAATTGGAGGGTTGGCTGCCTCAAACGCCGCAACATCACCGTGTACTTGAGTCACTCCAAGGCCGAGCCTTTCTAGCTTCGTTGCAACCGCAAAAGCTTGAATGTCCCCAGTGACAGAAGTTGCATCAAGCCTGAGTACTTTCAATTGCGGCGTGAACTTGAAGACCGAGATGTCTCCCCATATTTGCTCCATGCCCCAAAATTCTACGTTTTCCAAATCCTGCATTGCCTCAAGATTCCCAATGTCGCCATACACCGCAGTCCCTTGGAGGTTCAAAGCTTGCATCTTTATCAGTGATCTGATGCCGCGAATGTCTCCCCGAACCTGCGTTGATGATAAATCAAGAGTCCTCAAGTTGGTAAGATCCCGAAGAACTTGGATCTCTCCAGAAATTTGCGCACTTGTGGTGCGAAGCTTCTGCAGATTGGACAACCCTTTCAGTTCACTGATGTTGCCTGTAAAGGCAGTGTGAGCAAAGTCCAAGTCTTCAAGTAGCGTCAATGATGCAAAGGCTGCGATACTTCCAGACAAATGCGTGGAAGAAATGTCAAGGGTTACCAACTTTTTGAAGTCGGGGAAGCGTTGAACTGTGCCGTTGACATCCTTCCTATCACGCAGGTTGATTTCAACCACAAAGCATCCTTGACACGTGATCCCTGGTGCTGAACAATAGTCGCCTTGTATAGGAATGCCTATGTCTGCGTAGAGCTCTTCCACAGCGCGCTTTTCTGCCTCACAATCCACCGGCCCCTGCTCTCCGTTGTCTGGTTCATCCCCGGTCGGGACAAAGGCTGCCTCTTCTGTTGACCACTGTTGCTGCCTGTACCTTCCTAGATGGGTTGGCGAGTCGGCCGCGTCCACGGCTAACTGCTCAAAGACTCTCTCATGTCGTCTTTCTGCAGCACTGAAGCAAAGTAAAGCAAGCAATGTGTGCAGGAAGCGCGGGTCCATTGCTGCTCGAACAGGGTCGTATGGATTGGTGGAGTGGTGAAGGTCACCATTTGTCAAATGCTTGCGCTACTAGCCAAATCCACTCCTTCTGTTCAGATTCGCTTCAAGCATAGTCACCTAAAACACACATGTTTAGCAGGCTACTGCGGTCTGTACCTGACAACGGAGCGGCCAAGACACATCTGTCCTCCAATGCTCCAAAGGTTCAGCAGCACGAGCAGAGTCAACACCACACGCTGCACATGTAAACTTGCAACAAGCCGAAACCCTATCACTCAGACTGTTGAGCCTTCCCATGAGCAGGCCTCCCACGTCCTCTGTTGATGGAGTTGAGTAGCCTGTCACAGTTGCCGGCTGGACCACTGTATCCTGGCTCACAATCTGTTAACTCACCAAATACATCCTTGGAGACCCCACCCCGGCAGCTCACACAACCCGAAACGAAAGAATTACACAAAGCAGCTGTGTCGCACAGGCCGATTCACACATTGCAAGTAACTTACAGTACCCCCGCCTCAGTGATTCACAACATCATTGTGAGGTCTGTTTGAGGTACCGTATACTGTGATTATACAATGAATGTGGGACTTTTCCATTTGATTCTTCAAGATTGGAGTAGATAACGCCTATATAACCCCCATTCTTCAGGCTTCTACCGGACGGCTCCTGTGCCAGTCGCCTCAACCGCAGCGCAGTGGCTGGGTGCCACCTCAGCTTAATTTTAGCCAGCGCTTTTGGTTGACATTATGCAGATGCTGCTCTTGGGAACGCTACACTTTGTTTAGCAAAGCACCCATAAACAGGTTATCATGCACATATTTTCTTACCTGTTTAGAACCTGTATTCCTGTTACCCGTTCGACGTTAATACTGTTCTGCTTCAGAGCTTCTACGCGCAACATCATTGTCATTCTTGTTGTTGATTCCTGGGTACAACGGCTCGCCTGACCGGACTGCTGTATGTGCTGCTTCGCCTTCACTGTCTTCATACCCAACGTTACTGACGGGAAGCATACAGGGACCCTCAGCTTCAGTAGACACATTTTGAGCAAGATACTCCAGCGGCATTTGAAATGACGGAGAAGTCGTTGTTACGGCAATCATCGCGGCTGCTTGGGCTTGCGGTACCTGCGGCACACAACGTCAAAGTGCAACCTCCAAAGCTGAATACTCCACGCCGAAAGAATGCCTTCTGTAATTGTGCACGGCTGATGAAGTTTTCGTAAGCAATGCAAAATACTTGGAAACACATGCATCCAAAGTCTTTCATGAAAACAACTATACAAGGTTGTGATGCTTGCAGCTTCAAGAAATAGTTTAGGATGGATGGCGCTTCCTTTTTGAACTGACAGCTGGAACATCCGTTGCGTGATCGCAAGCACTTCACCAGCCGTTCCCTCGGGCAAATGCATGCCCCTCTAGTGGAATACATGCACTACGGCCACGGAAATGCGGACGTGTTATATCTGCATGTGCAACGGTGAAGGGGAGGTATTTTCACTCTTCGAAAGAGGAGAAATGTGCCCAAGTAACATAACATATCAGTCAGGTTTTTTGCATTGGCTTCCCTCGGATGAACACAATCAATACTCTCGCGAACGTAACAGCCTGAGGATCTAGACACTTAGGGATGGAAGCTTGTAGCTTGTGGAGGTCAATATGGGAACATCATGGGAATAGAGAAGCTAGATCGAAGGACTATACAAGGTTCTAAATGGAAATGGGGTCCTCCCTTCCCATTTGGAATCCCTCTAGGGGTTCTGACAGTAACGCCTTCCTTAGCCAAAAACATGGTATTGCCTCCCCGAAATAAGCATTGAAGCCCCAAAAGGGCCCTGTAAGAATCGTCTTTTTAAACCGGGCTATACTAGTTTAGGGCATATTAAACCCCACAATCCCTATATTAAATATGCCTACCCAACCCTCAAGACTCCATCTTACTTTGGGGAATACACAACCTAAACCTTATACAGACCCATATGTCCTTGTATAGCCTCTGTCCTTTAATTTAAAGCCACTTTTGATAGACTTTGGGGACGCGACCCTCCTTGCTTTAGGGCCTTCCGTGGCACGGGGCTCTGGCTTGGCAGCGACAGCCAGGGAGCGCAGCCCCAGCAGGGCATCACAGCTCAAAGCGCTTCAGGGATTTCAGAACAACGAGGACTTTCTGAAGCTTAGGTTTGGATAGGGTGTTGGGATTTTGGGTTTTTGCGGTTCAGTTTGATCATGCTCATGCTTGGATTCTTGGCCTGAAAACTGATGACAACCTTCCATCAACTGCCCAGATACTCAAAATTAAATTAGCACTGCAGCAGGTTACTCTCAACCTGTGCCATGGCACAGAATTGATACTGCTAGGAGGTGTGAGCTTACTGATAGGTGCGGGAACACTTCATTTCTCCAAATGTCCGGCTCAACCGAAATTTCTTGAAGGCATGGGGGAGGAGGGCTGGAGGATGCAGGCTGAAATTTTGCTACGGAAACGCACGGATGACATGCTTGGGTGCCGGGCGTCGGCTCTGGGCAACCCAAGGTTTAGCAACTGAATTAATGTGGGCGCTGGTCCCACTCGAGTGCTCATGCTGCCGCGACATTTCTAGCTGGGTCGACATGTAACGCTTCTTTGAACCATTCGGCTTTCCTAAAGAGCCAGGGTGGCTGCTGGCAAAACCAGTGTGCATCAGACTCGACATCCACGCATTGCTCCTGGAACTGCCAAAAATCCTGAAGCGGCTGGCTTCTCTGACTGCTCCATGCGAGTTGGAGTATCTGTGTTCAACAGCATGCTCACTTCACTGCAGAAACGAAACGATGAACAACCGAAGATGACATCTCAATCCACTTTGTCCGGATCCGCGCGCGTGCCTGCCGGGGCCACCATGTTCTCCTCCTCTGCTGCCTGCACGCTTTGGTGTGTAGGGCTTATGGGAAACCGGCTTTCCAATGATATCAGCGACATAAATTGAGGGCAAGGGAAGTTTGAGCAACTGTGCACAACGTACGCAAAAGCACTATGAGTAAACAACAGTTTGGTCCGCGAACTACCAAGTCAATTCTGGTAGACTCTCATCCCTGCGCGCTGATCTGGAATCTTCACACTCCAATGCTGAGGCAAACGCCCAAAGAACCCCTACAATGCTACAAACTATACTACCCTCCCAACAAATACCCGATAATACGAGGATGATGGCAAATGTCCCTGACTGAAAACCGTTTGATTCCGCGGACATTCCCAGGTGAGCGATAAGTTTGTTGGCTTTCCCAAGATTATGCTCAACTTGCATGAGAGCTTCTCAAAATTCACATCACACCATCAAAAGCGTTTTCACTATAATAACAAGCCACGAAAGGCAAAGGTGCACCTTGGGGTGCGCGACCGTAAATCAACTCCTGTAAGTACGCATATTGGCATATTCAGCGTTGCAAAACTGCAAGATTGCCTGCGAGCCAGTAAACGATATTGGCCCAAGAATTGCCAGCCTCCAACCCCTGCAAAGTCTGTACTGTCCTTGTGAACGTTACTATTGCCCGTGACTAACCTCTGATACACAGGAACGGGACTGTACGCTAACGAACCCCGCCTGTTTCAAAGCTGTCTGCAGGTGCTCTTGCGTCACGGTCTGCTTCGCGGTCTCCTCACAGTGCTGCGTATCGAGTCGGAGGAAATCCGCAAAATGCGTCAAGTTAGCCTCGGCGTTTGTTTGATTGTGGGTAGCCTCGACTTGCTGTGCGGAATTGTTGGGCGTGCCATATTCATATCCGGATGGACGCAAGCAAAAAGAAGTGACAGCTTCTGGTTTCCATATGATTTGTGCGGCAAGCTTCCAAAAGGCATTCTTGATAATTGCTTGTTCACCAAAATGGCGCAAGACACAAAACATGCGGGCGCTTGCCAAACAAAAAGGGTTGTCATATTGACTGTGTAACAAACGCGTGTGTCTGCAGAGGCATCTGGTGACTGGTTTAACAGCTTCCTTAGCTGCTCCATGCTGCTGAAAGAGGGAACTTTGGTTGGGAACTTTGGTTTTAATACCTCGCATTGCGAACACGCAAAGAATGACTTCGATGTTATGACATAGGCATAGGACATGGGAGCCAGCTTTGCACGGCGTAGCTCGCCAGCTATCATCCTCTCAGGTGCTCATGGGATTGAATACATCTTATGGGCTATAGTCTAAACTCCTAGTATCCCCCTTAATAACCCCTACAGCAGTCCCTTATTAATCCCCCAGTAAGGAGTTTAGACTATAGCTTTATGGTAATTAAAATTCCGCAGGTAGTGAAGCATTTGAAGGGTACCTGTGCAGAACATCGGATATGTATGTTCCTAAGCTGGAAGCAAGCGCGCCAAGCTGGATTGTGTTCTGACGTTTCCTGACTTAGATCGATTGTGTTTTGTATTGAACGGTTTGCAGTTGAGGGATCTGGCAGGTCTTAATTCGGCAGCGCATGATTGTTATTGATTGTTCCCACAAAGAAGCCTGATCTTCAAAAACGAGAACAACCGTACTGCTAAAAAGTGGAGGCTTTGTATCGAAGGACGTCCAGCTAATGATTTCACTTTTTCTTGGTATGTTATTGTTCCCAAACAGGCGTCTGGCCATCAGGAAGAGAGATCAACCTACTGTCGACAAACCGGTCTTTAACTGAACGGTCTTCAACTGTGTGGCATTTTTGTTCTCAGGCGGACGTTTGATCTTCAGGAACAAGTGCCAACAACATGTTTCTTAGTATTGCATGATTCCAACGCAAACATCTCACCCCTCTTGCTGTGACATCCTGGTTATTCTCATTCTGAAGTCTGATCTTATCTTCAGAAAAAAGAACAAGCCTGTTCTTATCTTCAGGAACAAGAGCAAGCATACGGCTAACACGATTCGCTTTTTTTAAAATATGTTTCACGTGGAAAGTCTGAAGAAGCCTGATCCCCAGGACTGAGGACAACCCTACTGCTCAAGACATGGGGCCGTTTAGTATGGAATGATCTTCAGCTGAGTGATCTCGCACTTCAGGAACAAGGACAAGCGCGCCGCTAACAAGACGGTCAGGTAGTTATTGTTGCTGTTGGCTTTTGTTGATGGATCTTATGATTCCTGCTCTGGAATGTATTTCGCTAAGCTGACTCCATCCCCCAACCCGCATAACCAACACCTGAAACATGCCTTAAACCTGGAACCCTCGCATAACTTACACCTGGAGCTTTCCTTAGTGTTGGATGGTGATTCTTAGAAGGGGTTGGAATGGAGTGAGCTTAAGACGAAACCGAAGTGTGACAAGGGTCCGGAACAGAGCGAACGTTTTTGCTGAAGGGAATAACAAGAAAGCAGAAGCGGAATAATGGCATGTTCAAAATTGGAAGCCCAAGAGTGCTGCCTTTGGAATGCCTCCAACGCCACGACCCGCCCCCCCACAGCGTTTTTACTTGGGCGACCTCGTGCCATTTTGAATGGTTACTTGTTTGGGGGGGTTAATCAGAACCCACCAGTACACCTTGAACGCAATAGCTGCTGACACAATATTAGCTCCTAAATTGCAAAACGAATCCTCCGATGGGGCCGCATGCACCGGCTCGTGTGCTGCCGGCAAAGGCGCATCCTGCACGAAACGCAGCTGCGTTGCCGTTGTACTTGTTTTTGTTTGCGGGGTGTGCCATGTTCTACCAAATCATCAAGACACAAGGCTACCTGAATTATATTGCATTTGGCGCTTTTGCAATCACAAGTCTGTACGGCTAAATTCGACGTCATCGGAAAAATGAAGAGCAACAATATCCCCTATCAGCTCTTGTGGAACTGTGGTATGATGTACATCTGGATACAACCGGCCTGAAAGGGGATCACCTGCGCAAGAAAACAAGTTTTACAACAAACCACTCAACCCTAAACCCTAAACCCTAAACCCTTAACCGTGTGGCTCAGGTGAGGGTTCAGGGAATCTCCTCCACCTCGTCCACTAAGCGGCTACTGGAAGCCTGCTCGATGAAGGGAGACCTCCGAAATGGGTATGACAAGCCGACAGTAGGGTTCAGGGGGATGTTGAGTAATATTTGGATAATAGAGGATAATATAGGGTAATATGGGGATAATATAGGGTAATATGGGGTAATATAGGGGGAATGGAAAATGAAATGGAAACTACTATTTAGGGTAGGACCAATCACACGCTTAGTGCCAGCCCTTCTGTGCTCGCAGAACTCCAAGCCTATAGCCCCCCTTGAGTAGATAGATTATGGCTTTAGGTATATTATGCCTCAATTTGGGCTTTCCACTTATAGTCCCCCTTAAGTAGATAGAATATGGCTTTGGGTACATTATATCAACATCCCCATATACCCCATATTCTATTTACTTAAGGGGGACTAAATACGTTAGCACACGGCATGTGGCATGAAGTGTCATGAAGGAAAATTGCATCTGAGCTTGGCTTTACTAACCCAGCGGCTGCACATTTCTGAGATGTGGGCTCATCAGCGGGCTCGCCTGGTATTTCAACGCCACAGAACCATAACGCGGCAGGTAAGGAGCTTCAAGTTCACACCATGGCCGCCCGCTTTGATTTGGGAATCTGGCCCCATACCAAACTGAAAGAAAACACATATCTATTCGGACCCTCCAGGCATGTAGCTTCAGATGAGGAAGCATGTGTACTTTGCAAATAATGGTTCGACACCTTCACCCTATTTGTAGAAAGGGAGGGCATTAAAACCATCCAGAATCATGGTATGGCAGCCTTTCGTGCAGTGGCCATGCTTTGCGCCTGCAGTGTGTGAGCGGGCCAACATAGCAGTGAATTCCACCTGGTTCTTGCAACCTACTAATGTTTCAGGCCAAGCAAGTTTTCCTACGAACCTGGAATCCTCCAACGAAAGCTTGAAGGGGCTTATGATAGGACCCTCAAACCGCTCTAACCTGAGGCCCTAGGTCTCCTTCAAAACTGCAGTGGCGAACTCGGATCCCTGTGGTAATCAATCCTCGTATAACGCTCAATAACCCATTAGATTCCGTTTTCTTCCCATTTCTTCCAGAAGCCCCAGTAACCAAAATCCGAGTTTCTGTTATTTTCGATTCCTTCATTTGCGGCTAAGCAGAAGTATGAATCTGCAAACAGGCGGCGCAGTGGGGCGTCGGTGGATTCCAGGAGCCAGCACGGCTGCCTGCCCATCTAAATTCCTTGCTACAGGAACATTTTGAAAACTTTTTCCATGTGTACATAGGAGCCAGGCACCACAAGAACATGACAAGCAGAACATTTAAGGAATGCAAGGTCTGAATTCCTCAGTAACAAACAAGCGCTGTGCACCTCTGGCAGCTTCTCATGAAAATCCGTGCGCAAATGACCATACTGGATTCTTCAAGCCCCTGTAAGGATCCCCTAAAACCGACACTAATCCCCATGTTACCTATAATATGATTCCTCCCAAGACTGTAGGGGATCTCAATTTTGGATCCCCGGGGGGTCTGGCTCAGCACGAGAACGACGTTGAGCACGTGAAAAACTTGGCAAGAACTCAGCTCCCAAGCGCACCCTTGCAGAGGCACCGTTTGCAGCTGCTGCGTGCCTCCAGTAGCTACATTTGAGCAAGCAAGACTCCGTGACATGAAGCAACTTCTGTAATGAATGTTGGAAACACATGCAAGGAGTCTAATTTGAGCTGCACAGCGGCCGTACATGCTCAGGCAAAACACCCAAAATATGGTGACATGCGCTAGTCTCTAAACTCCTAGCATCCCCCTTTGTAATTCATAACCCTATCGTAATCCCCTATAGAAATCAGTATAAGGATTGAAGCTTATGGCTCAAATTGACTTTTAGGGTAAACTGCCATCAAGCTACCACACAACTGTTGGTGCCCGGGTGGCCGAACCTTCGGCAATCTTGTAGCAGCATCAACTCGAACAACAATCTCAAGACCCACATCTGATTGAGGGCTCCCAGAAATTAAGAGTGTATGTTTGGAAGCCAGCACATTTTTTAGGAGAAAACACCTTGAACTGAACCTTGTAAACCTTAAGCCGTCCATAGCCGCTATAAGCCCCCCACAAAATCCTTCCCATACATAAGCATAATATACCATAATATACAATAATATACAAAAATATACCATAATATACCATAATATACCATAATATACTATAATATACTATAATATACTATAATATACTATAATATACTATAATATCCCCAGGGTGCCCAGTGTTATGATCCCACAAATACGGCTTCTGCCAAGGTCCGGGCCCTCGAATCGGACAGACACAGGAATTCCAAGGCCTGGATCTGCAGAAAGGATTTCCAGGTTGCTGGTTCCAAGTTGGGATCTGGGTTGGCCCCTAGAACTGTTTGAAAAATATGAATATATAGGGTCCCCTATAAAAGC
>CAJNIZ010020224.1:49997-68069 GCA_905231905.1 Symbiodinium pilosum | reverse complement strand
AACCACGCGACCCTGGAGCCTCGCTTGTTGCACCCATCTGAAACATTCCAATGGTGTTTGCTCCTTATACCATAGCTACAACAAAGAGTATACCATTTTTGTATATTTGTACGAAAACTGGTATTACTCGGCATAACCTTCTCTAATGTGGTTATCATTTATCATCAACAAACTTTCCTATGCGCATTTTGCTGAAGCCCTCAAAAAAACAACTCGCCTTGCGCCAGGAGGGTTCCGCCCCTGGCACGAAAATCAAGCCCTGCGTGCGCAGCTCCTCATGCACCAAAAGCTGGCTTTGGGGCAATCTGATTGAACATCTAGATACCAAAATCGCAACAAATAAACACAACAAAACATGAATGGTAATGCAAATGGCAAGACTATGTCGTAGTCATAGCAATGATTGCCATAAAATTCTATGTGGGGCCTGAATAATCACCGATCTCATATTTAAGGTCTACTTGATGTACTCTGTACCACAGTTACACAGGGAATGTGAGCCCATAATTATACTTATACGCCTACTGTGTGAGGGTAGGGTCAAACTGACTGAAAGTCTGGGTTCAAGGCTTTATGGTTTGGTTTTTTTGCAACAGTGCTGAGGTTGAGTTGTTGACCCAAAGGCTTTTTTGCTATCATTTTGTTAAAGCTAGCCTCTCGCTAGGCGGGTTGCAAATTTTCTCAAAACGATGCCTACTCAGGATCGACTAGACATCTTTGAAGGCAGTTGCGGAGATGACCATCTCATCACTTGTCATACTGGCTCCCCCAAGCGGTCCGTTCTCCGTTGCGAATGCGCAACTCTCAATAGCTTACGCTGATCCAACTCTGAAATCCGCTGTTCATTCTTTGGTCTCTGCCCCCTGCAGGTCCATGGGGGAAGTTGGGCCGCATTTGCGCACCTTTTGGGCCCCAAGCATCTATCTGAATCCAAACATGCATTCCCTCACCTCCCACAACATTCAAATCCAGCTGGAATCCATGTGGAACCCACGTGGAATCCATGCGGAACTGGCATCCATTTGGAACCCATTTTCCCTGGTCTGTTGTTCTGGAGCCCCCGGAATATCCCTAGATAACCTACCCTATGCCCTAAGCAAAACCCTAAACTTCCCTGTGTAGGCAACTTTGCTTTAGTAGCTGTTGCATGCCAGCTCGCCTCTGCTGCGTCCGAGGCCTCCTTCGCAGAAGTGCGCGAAAAGTTCAAGGCGGCTGCAACCTCAGAACACAAAAGGGGCTTGGGGTTTAAGGTCTTAGGATTTTATGTTGTATAGGGATTTAGGGTTTAGGGTTTAGGAATTTGAGGTTTGAAGGCTTATGGTTCGTTTCTGGAGCTTCATGTATGCTCGGGTACACACGTGAAACTGAAAACAAAACGGAACACACAAACGCAAGGTGCAATTTCACTCGAATCTATATACGCAGAAGAACTTTCAAAAAATTGTTTTATTTCGTATTGCGCATTTCTGCGAATATCTTCGAAAAGGCTTGACACCACGTGTGTCTTTTCTCTTAGCTGCCTGACAAACACCAAGTGACCTATGTGCAGCTACAACCTGGAACTCGGGCACTTGTGAAACAAAAAAACTTACCCTCTTGAGTATACGTCAAGTTGTCGAGAGGGGAGTTGGGGTCAATGCACGCATTACAAGATGGATACACATATATACATAGTATATGTACATATGACCGTTGAAAAATACAACCTCCCCCTGAGCAGCAATATGTTTGGTCGGTCACGTGACTTACTTTTGGACGTGTTTGGGCGCGCGGTTTTGTGGCTCATTTTTTGGGTGCCTTTGGTTCAAGAATCACCTTCCCGAAGCTCACCTTCCCGAAGCTAACACGGAACCCGACGCCTTCCTTTCAACATGTCAGTCTGTATATGTTTTTTGGATATGCATGCTTGCTTTGGGGTCGGTAGCAAAGTTAGCTGGAATGTTGCCTGGGTTGGGGGTGGTTCGAGGGGTAATCCTCAATATTCCCAGTGCTCCCGAATACTCTCCGCGGTTCCCTACGGTTCCCCAATGCCTACCCCCCTTGGACCCACCCCTCTTTTACCACATGAGTAGAAACCTAGTAAGATAATATTCCTTATATGAAATATTATGACCAAAAGGAGGATAAACTCTTCCTCTATATTGGGTACCATAGTATCCCCAAATAAAATACTATTCACATGGCACTCGTATATCCAGGGTCCCGGTGTGCCTGAACTTGACACATGTTTCCACAAAGGATCTGGGATGGCTCTCCCGTAACTCCTGAACCTACATGAGCCATTGTCTAAACTCCTAGTACGTCGGACATAAGTCACGGTCATTGGCAGGTGAGACAGTCGAACAGGTGTCGACAGGTCAAATAATGGTTAAGTAGTTAGTAAAGGCAGATAACAAGAGAACTAATCAGGGCAGCTGAGCTGTAAGGTGTCAAGAACGCGCTCAAGTTGAGTTTGCTGCATGCGGAAAGTTGCGCGCCAGAGCTCAAGAATATCAGCAGAAGGGATCATGGCCTGTCTGCACGAAACTTGCAGGGCCCAAGGCTGCGCACCAATTGGCACAATTTTTCCACAGCAGAAACAAGAAAAGGTGGGACTCCAGTACGGAGGGATCAAGTGGGGCAAGCATGAGTTGCCAAGGGACGCCAATTCGGCATACCTTTCCACATGCCGTGATAGAAGTCTGGAACGTTTAAGAGCAGCAATAAAGCGTTTGCCGGGTCTGGAGATGCGCTTTCGGATGTCTTCCAATGTCATGTCAGCCCACAAGTTTAAAGCAATTTGGGTAATACAATTGACTGCCTGCGGCAGGGCTCTGGGAGCACATCGAAGTTCAAGGATTTGTCTGACCCAAGTTGGAGGCTGACATTTGCGCTTAAAGGTGGGAATGTGCCAATCAGCCGACAAATCATCGGCCTGCAGCATGAAGTTGGTCTTGGTAACAGCCTCAATGAAATCATGAGGGGGTATGCGGGCACACTGTTGATTGACCTGGAATTGAACAGAGACCGCAGCTTGGAGTCTGGTGAGCCTGGCAATGGAGTCAGTCATGTTCCATTTCGGCATGAAGAAAAGCCCAGAAGGGAACGCAACATCTTTGGGAAAATTAGGGAGCCAACGGACGTAAACTTCATTAGTAGGAAAGAAGTCATCAAATTGTTCATCAGAAGTAGCAGCCATTTTAAGGAGACTACGCGAAAGAATTCTAAATTTGTAAACTGCCATGCCGATGTAAGCACATTTGTGGACAAAAGGCGCTTTGAAGCCGCCGGCAGACAAGAAAATGATGAAGGCTTGCATCCAAGAGGTAATGGGCGTCGCACGCGGATGTGCATCCCTCGTCCATTTTGTCCAAAATGAAAACAGCAAATTAAATTCTTGTGGGGAACCACCCCAGGCCGTGAGTTGCGAAATTTGCATGGGTCGATTCCACTGAATGTCAATAGCAACGGCATCATGAAGCGCAAGAAGCTGTTGGACGTGGGGCATAGGAATCTGAGGGTCTTCATTGGATGAGGAATCTGTGGCAACAGTGGCTTCGGCGAACGGGGTGTATAACTGAGAATCCCTGCACATGGCCATCCAAGCAGACAAGAGTTGAGTGGCTTGTGCTTGAACTGCGGCCCAGCCTGCCTGGACATGACGCGGGAGAGTGGAGGAGCACACAAGTGCATGGGTCGCACACCTGGGCCATTGGGATCTGTCCAGCATTTCAGCAGGCCAGTCCCGGCGCCAAACCTGAAGTCTAGGGCACTCCCAAAGGACATGCTCAATGGACGATTGTTCCGTAAGACAAAAACGGCAATGCTCCGTAGGAATTATGCCAGCTTTGTTAACCCTATCCTCGGTGGCGTGGGCATCCGTCAGGAGGCGGATAAGAGGAACCCGAAGTTGGTTATCCGGTTTCATGCCACGGATTAGTTTAGTGGTGGCCTCCATGTTAATGTGCGAAATACCATCCCACTTATCATGTTTCTGCTGTAGTTGTTTAGCAAGTTTTTGTCTGATCAGGTATCGGATATGATGCGCAAATTGCTCTTTGTTGCTTTCAAAAAGAGAAATGCTGCAATCAGAAAATTGATGTGCAAGAATGCCTGTTCGTGGATCAAGCGCACATTCCAACCAGGCCAAGTCTTGTTGCAATAATGTGACAGTACCATATTGTCTTCTACCCGGCATAATCCCGTTGTCAAACAAGGAAGCGATCTGAGGGATAAGATGCGGCAAATCATTGTATACCCGTCTCCAGAAACAAAGATTCTGGTATACAATGGCGTGATACGGGTCAAAAGCATGGGTTTTAGCAGCAAGCAATGCATGTGCATCATGGGTCTGAAAGAATCGAAATGCAGCTGCCTGGTAGATTTTGGTTCGCAATTGCTCAATCTGTTGTTTCGTGGGCCTAGCAACACTAGTAGCGTACGTGAGAGCAGGCAGAATTTTTCTGGCAATGACAATTTCAGCAACGTATTGCGGCACCCTGGCGCGGATGAGTCTATCCAGGACAACATGACATTTATCAAGGATAGGCTGAAAGAAATTGGCTCTGGCAAGTTTGTCAAGCGGAAGGGGAACTCCCAAGTAAATCGGATGTTTTTCTCTAGGCACTTCTTCGGCAGTCATCCAAAACAAATTGCTGTGACTGTCATTATTTCCAAAAGCGTAGGTTTTCTTATCGGTAATAAATCCTAGCTGATGGTCCCAAAGTTGGGTTGTAAGAAAGGCTTCATGAATGTCATTATTGTTTTCAGATAGCATGAGCCGATCGTCAACAAAAACCCTGTTAAAAACAGCATCCTGGGGAATTTCAAGAGTCCATTGGCCGAGGAGTGCCGCAGCAGCTATCATACTCATGGGGTCCCCTTGGGGTACCCCATTCGTTGCCTGAAATGAATGTTTACTAATTGCCCCGTTAAGCGAAACGTGCCTAGCAATATGCTGGAGTCCAAAGGCCCAAGTAGCAACATGAGTCGCAGGGAATCCAAGCGCCAAAAGAGCTTCAAGTGCCTTCTCCTGGGGAACGTTATCGAAAAATTTTTCAGTGTCAATAGCGACTCCCTGCACAACAGGTCTCATATGGGAGGCTAACTTCCAGGTGGATTCACAAGTAATAGCCGCAGGCATCCAGGCGTGGAAGGCGGATCGTTTAGGCACTCCTCCAACAGACCTGTGAGGAACCTGTTGCTGCGCACATAAATTGGACACCAGCAAAAATTTGCAAAAGAATCTATACGCAACTGGGGCAATAGTTAAAGGCCTCAAGTCTTTGACCTGGATTTTGCCAAGTCGTTTGGGGATGCAAGCCAATTTGCAAAAGAGCCATGAGGAAGGCATGCTTTGCTGTCGCACAGCTGCAGCAAAGACAACCGCCAAAGCTTGGATGGCGATGGAGGGAAGTTGCTTCATCATTTGGACAGACAATCCATCCATTCCAGTAGCTTTGGCAGCATCAGCTTTTCTAATGATAGGCTCCAAGACTTGAAAGGTTTCCCGGACCTCTTGTTGGGAACATGGAGATGGTGGCAAAGGACTAGCAATAGCAAATTCCAAGTTATTACGGTCTTTATTTTATACCTTGTAGAAAAAATCGTGGATTTCCAAAAGTGAATCAGCTAAAGAAACAGTGAATCCATCCTTACCATAATTGGTACTTTGAATGCAGGAAGGTACAGGCAGGGTAGGGCCTCTAACCCATCTGAAAAGCTGCTTCATCCATTGGGAAGGACTGAGGTTCCGTCCTGTGATACGATTTTTCCATTTACGCATCTGGTTACGTTTGTACCGAGCAATTTTATCAAGAAGGTTTTGCTGCCTCGTGGCATCCATTTGCTGCGTGGCCAAGCAAAGTTGCTGATGAACGTGGTTCATTTTAGAGTAGTCTTGAACTCGATACTTGGGCTGGACTCCCAAATTCGCGTTGGAATTTCCATGAGCTTTTACAAAGGTGCTGCACCATTGTTCCCATAATTGCTGCACAGGTTGATTCTGGCATGTTTGAAGAAGGGTGTGATAACATCTGCTCCAAATTTGTTCAGCTTCTGCAACTTCAGAATTATCAGTGTTTGCTGTGTTACAGATTTCCCAGGTGGGGTTTTTGGTTTGCTTATGTCTCAACCAAAATGACAAGACCTTGTGCCCAATGGGAAACACCGTGCTGACTTGCAGCGAGGTGGTATGCGGCACCAAACTGGGGGAAACGATGGCAGAGTCAATGCAGCTAGTACCCCTAGAACTAGAAAAAGTAACTTCATCATAGTCCAGAAACATAGTAAGGGGGCACCATCCATGATCAGCAAACTGTCTGACAAAGGATCCCTCCCTAGTGTCATAATTAAAATCCCCAAGCAAAACAATATCTTCATGTGAGGTTGCAATGAGGGCTTGTAGGATGTCATCGTTGCATCTGCTTGGCTCATGCGCGGGCGCATAAATTGAATGAAATTGAACCCATCTACCGTTAAGGAAAATTTGAATGGAACAGTGACGTCCATTTGCTGCCCATTCTTGGATTTCAGCCAAATAGTTATGCCTAACAGTGAGGGAATCACGGACAAGAAACCCAACTCCAGGGACCAATTTATCAAGCTGAACCATTTTTCTCGTGCGTTTAAGCTGTGGAAGGGCACCATGAAAAAACTGATAGCCATTTTGCCTAGCTTCATGCCTAAGGCCAGCGGCAGTATCATTAGAGATTCTCAGCTCCTGAAGTGCGACAATGTCAAGATTAAGAGCTATTACCTGGGACATATGGGGTTGAAGAGCATTAACGTTCCATGTCCCAATCGTGATCTGATCACATTGAGTGATTTGGAAAGCATCATTCCAAGATTCGGGAAAAACATTGTCGACTCCGACGGGGCCCAAGGCAGATGAAACATCACGCCCCATCTGCTGGACCTGCAACCGTCAAAGATCCGCTGGAATACCTGAAGAATCACCCGCTCCTCCTTGCATGGAAGCAGGCTGTTGATTACTCAATTTGGCTGTCAATTCTTGAATTTGCGCAAGAAGCTGAGAAATTTGCTGTGCTTGCTGTGCGTTCTGTTGCTGCATACTGAGAAGTTGCTGTTGCAATGCTTGATTTTCAGCAGCTGCATGGTTATGCTGTTCCTTAAATTGTTCTCTCATTTCGGCAAGTTGTTGACTAAGAGTGTCAGCAGCCGGCGCTGCAGGGACCGCAGCAGCAAGTTGAGGGCGTTTTTGTGATGGCTCAGGTTCCATCTCTGCGTCAGAGGCTTCCTCTGATTCAGAGCCGAAATCATTTGGCCTAGCTTCTTTCTTACGTTTAGTAATATCAGCATAGGTGGGTGGATTTCGGGCGGGACTTGGTCTCATCGCTCCATTTCTCATCTGTGCTCCCCAAGTATGAAAAATGGGAGGACCTTCAGGCGTAGGGGTAGCAACTTTGGCTTGAGTGGGTTTCTTGGCCGCGCGAATACGCACAGTTCGCCGCTCGTGCCCAAAGTTTACTGGAAAAGCATTTACAGGAGGGGGGGTAGCCGCTCGCACAAGCCACGTGCAACTACCACTTCGCCACCTCCGGTCCCCTTCCTGAAGCTTCGCGGGCCACTGCAGCTGCCGCAGCAATTCAGATATGTCGGAGTAGTCCCACTCAGGAGATAAATTCTCCAGAAAATACGCGGGGGCCTCGGATTTACCGAGATGCTGCCTGAAACTATCTATTTTGGTCTTATCCGCGCGGATAGCCCACGTACCACGTAGACAGAAAGCTCCTAGATGGTCCGTTTTAAACTTGAGCAAGTATTCTTGCACTTTGCTAGGCTCCCATGGGACACCAGCATCCTTTAACCAAACATGATCCATTTGCTGCCTCACAGTAGCAGGACAGTTGACTTGCAAGGCTCCAGGGGCAGAAAGAGCTAACAATCGCCTAGCGTGCTGTTGTTTGACACGGATTGACGCCTGGTACGTGGTGTCGGCATCCTTGGAGTCAATAGTTTGCAAATGCCACATATCCAAGATCTCAAGGTCTGCCCGGGGGTTACGTTTAAGGACAATCCCTGACAACCATTGCTTGGCAGCATAGTTTTTGTGTTGTCTGAGATCCAGCTTCGTTTGAGTACTAGCTTCCTCATCGGTGAAGGTAACATAAAGGACCTGCGTCTTACCAGCTTCCGATTTCTGAAGCTCAACACAAGGTGCAGAAGCCCTGTATTCGACAGGCGTGTATGTGAGTTGATGCAGAAAAGCTTGAATGCTAACAATTTGTGTTTGGTCTCCAATTTGCTTTTCAACTTTGATGTACAACATCTGAGGCTCCGAGACTCCGATGGGATAGGGCTTGGGCGCAAGGATACCAATGGGGAATGACTTTCCTGAGGCTTTTTCTGCATATTGTTTAATGAGCTCAGGTTTATCAAGCATGTAAACCGCCCCAAAATTTGTTTGGAACTCCTGCTGTGGAAAGACACTCCAACCATCAGGGACAAGTTTCATGACAGTTTGTGGACGATCTCTAGGCTTCGAATCAGGCACATCTTTACCTTTGCCTTTGCCTTTCACTTCATTATGTTGGCGTTTGGCAGTGGAGTTCTGTTTACCTTGACCTTTGTCTAGATTGGGACCTTTGCCTTTGCCTTTATCACTGAAAGGCAATCCATGCCCTTTGCCTTTGTCAACAATGTTTTGCACCGGCTGAGTAGCTGCAAAACTGCTTTGCGCAAGGGAGGATGCCTGTTCGGATTGATTGGGTTTCCCTTTACCGGAGGAGGACTTACCTTTGGAGGGCAGGGCAACCTGAGGCTTGTCAGCTTGCATGCCTACCCTTTGAGCAGCCGCAGTGATACACGAAAGCAAGTGCTGAGCATCAGTTGTTCTTTCGATCTTTTTCATGAGGGTCAAATTGGAAACTAGAAGCATACGAACTTGCTTGTTTTGTAATCCATGTGGAACATGCTTAAGTTTCTGCACCATCTTCCCAACATCTTTGCTGGTGGGCTGAAACTCTTCCTGAGCAGAATTTTTGCCACCTCCCCTCAAAACATTGGGTTCCTGATTTTGAAAGGCCCATTGAAGCATCTGAGGATCTTGAGCACTAGGGTGTGAGGAAGGCTCACTAATAACATCAGAAGTGTAATGTTCGGATGACAAGAACTCATATGGGTCCACATCCCACATGGAATGCCAGCTGTCACTTTGGTTAAGCCTACATCTGCTAGCTTGACTAGCGGAGAGAGGTCTTTGATGCATGTGTCCATCAATGTCTTGTTCCCATTCCGCCCAGAATGCCTCTGCTGCACGAAGGACTTCAATTTGCTGCGCGTGGTTCGGCTGAGAAATCAGAACGTCAAAGGGCATCGTGTCAGCGACGGATCGGGAAGCGCCAACAAAGACAAATTCACCATGGCTGTCGATAGTCCATTCTTCCCATACGTGATTATGTGATCTGATGGGGGTGTCAGAATCACCTGTGTTCGACTCATGGTGCAGCAGCTGGTTGGGCTGGAGGCCTAGCACGAAACCGCCATTACTATCCACATCCCATACATCAAAGATGTCAGAACGTTCAGGAAATCCAAAATTGTGAAATTCCAAGTTGGCTTCATTAAGGTATCCCAAGAAGGTAGTGTTGCAAGGATTATACCCAACACAACTTTGCTGTTCTTGTTCTCGCGAAGAAAAAGTTGCTTGTTGCTGGCTGTTTGCAAAATGATACCCATCATACAAACATTGTTGTAGGCTAGCAACTTCATTTGTACTGACTTTTTCTGCAGAATGAGGCTGAGAAGAGGGTACATGTTCATATTGGAGCGCATGTTGAATGTCCCTACTAATGTCATCTTCAAAGGCTTGCTGAGCAGACCTCTTTCTATTACAGAGCTGTCTATGATGAACTTGATTGTCAGAAGATGAAGGATGCACGGGCTCAGATCCACTATCATCAAGAACAGTGGGTTGGCAAGACGAAGCATATACTCCTCGGTTGTCATCATCATCATAATCTTGGATAGGATCACGACAAACAGGATCATCATCATCAAACGCTTGAATTGGGTCTTCAGGCAAATCACGAATAGGATTGCTAAGATTTTCCTCATTGGTAAAAGGATCAAAATGCTCATCCCTCACATAACTGCTGGACTCTGAATAGGCACCAGCCCCATTATCATACCCTCCCACAAATTGCTGAAAGAAGAACTCGAAGCTAAACCTCCCCAACCCAAGGTTACCAATGTATAAGGTAAAGGGCGTTTGAACCGAGACCTGCTGGCATAAATTTGCAGGGCAGGAGTCGTCGCAGCTGCGCTGCTGGATAACATCGGTGCAAGTATCGGCGCGAGCTTGGTGGTCTTCCTTACCAGTTGGGACGCAATTAGGTAAATCCCACATTCGAGGGCTGGGATTACAGGCATCAAGGTGGTTCATGACATTAACGTCCAGGGCAATCCGAACAACAAGGGAAAAGAACGGATCAAAGAACACACTTGGATCAGCATGGCATCCAATCCCAATCCCACGATCCCCAAGAAAAACAGCCGGAGAAACAAAGAACCTAAATTCTTGGCTACAAATGTTTAAGTCGGGAACTTGTCTTGGAAGTTGCTGAAAATTTGTGCCTTCATTACTGGATTGTGTTGTCATATTGTGGTAAATTTGCTCATTTTGTTGATTTTTGACAAACAAGAAATCATACTGATGTTGCCGGTTACTACCTGTGCCAGCACATGGTGCTATAAAGGCTGGATCCTCAATGTCGCGGCTTGTGTCACCTGCCACGCAAGACTGTTCAGAAAAGGCAATTGTGCAAACACAAGCATGCTGATAACCCACGTCCCAGCTCAACTTCAAACAAACAGCTTGACATGCATGAGAAGCACGGAGCATATATGCCTGGCAGTTCTGCTGCAGATCACGTCGGATTTCCGCAAGGGCTCGGTGAAACTCTACAGGGGGATTATGGACAAAGTTCCAGCATTGGTTACACTGCAGCTGGCATAGGTTTTGCCAATGCCCACTTGAAGCATGTCGCACAGCAACTCTATGCTCCCCTACAATACCGGCCAAGATAAGCTGAGCCAAGTGAGTCGCCGCTACACTTCGATGTCTGCCAGAGTGACAAACAAAGCGGATCTTGCTAACCCTATGTTCCAAGGCTTCTTTCATGGCATTAAACAGTTTACGCATGAAGGTCTCGTTGACCATCAGGTTCTGAATGTTCAACGGATGGTAGCCTAAATGCGATTGGAGGCGCCGATCGCGTTCTGGGTTTTCTACATCACGAAGATCGCACCACACCTCGTGCCCTCGGAAGGGGAAGGCACGATTGTCTCTGAAACGGAGACCCTCGCTAATCAGGAGAATGTTGTAGTCCGGATCGTCTGTAATTTCGATGGCACCTACATTGCCGCCTTGCAGAGCCTCATCCTCTTCAAGGTTGAGAACTCTGGGCAGCGTTGGCGGTGCAGCACTTGGCGTGGGGCTAACAGCTGGAGCGGGGGCACTAGCAGCAGCAAGACTACTGTCTGCACCTGGGGTCACTGGGCAGGATCCATCATTCGGAGCTTCATCCTCTTCAAGGTTGAAAGCTCTAGGAGGCATTGGCGGCGCAGCACTGGGTTTGGGGCTAACTGCCGGCACGTGAGCACTTTCTGCCTGGAGACTAATTTCTTCAACAGGAACGGTTAGAGAGGAACTAGGACGGGGAGCTCGGGGCGGAGTAGGTGGAGGCCACACCCTACCACTGGGCTTGCTAGTCACCTCTGCTGGGGCAAGTCTGGGCTTGGCAACTGGTGGTTCTTCACTAACGTCTTTGGATGACCTGGCAAGTCTCTCAGGGGGAGGCTTAGGAGGGCATCGAAGGGCTATCAGCTTAGGCGCTATCGGGCCACCCTGGAAGGCCACAAAAGCTTTGGGCAGCGATGGCGGAGTCTTGGCCTTTGCAACACGTCGGAGCGCTTCGCTGAGCCTTTCAGTGCTCATAGCCAGTTGAAGTCCAAGGCACAGGATGCCAAATGATATGCCGCGCTGCTGAAAATCTTGTTGTCTTATGATCTGTCTGTGACAATGCTCAGAACATAAAGTTGTGTCTTGAAATTGGCACGGAAATTGAATTTGTTGATATGTGAAATCTGCAAAGAGCTGGTTACTGAAGATGCTGCTGCAACTTCCAAGACAGTTCCTCATTGTATTACCTTCGATGTACAAGTAATTGAGGTTGTGACACTGAACTGAAGATTTCACTTTGAGAACAACAGGTTGACATGAAACATGCACATCTGGATATGCAAAAACATGTACCGCATCTTGAAGAGCATGTGTGCAAAGCTCACAAACTTGCTGCAAAGAGAGCTCAACCCAATGGAGTGTACTACCCCTTCCAAGGATGTAAAGAAAACTAAACCCTCCATTATGACCTTGCAGAATGCCGCAGTTGCCACAGCCACATCCGTCTTGATTGGGAGTGGCCACCTCAATTTGTTCTCTCCTGGGTTGCAAAGGGCAGAGGTATTTATTGGTTAGGGCAAGGGAGCAAAGTTTGTGTTGGGAGAATCCTAATGGAACTTGCCCCGGAGAAGTGGACCCCTTTACACTCTGGCAACCTTCAGTGTGGAACAAGGACCAAATGAAGAAGCGCTTGAACAGTTCGTCCCAGTAGCTCGCTGGGTCCAAGACATTTTTCCTAAGTGGACAGGCTTTGCTTCTTACAAGAAAAGGGCAAGGGCTTCTTAAAAATGCGTTCATCGCAACATAAGATCTGGTGAAGGTCCCATCCTTATTCAGAAAGGGACTAGGAATAAAAGCAATCCCTCCTGCATGTGCACATTTGTTGGCCTGCAAAACTAAGATTTGCTGTGTAGTGTTGTGCAAAAAGCTTGAAATTGCTTCAAAAATGACCGCAAACCTTTTGATTTTTCCCATGTCACAAGTGGACGGGGAGGTGCTTGGATTGGATATAGGTCCTGCACAGGCTTGACATGTTTGATAGGGTAAGCAGGCTGGCATCGTCTGACAACATACAGCTTGAGTAGTCGGCATACACGCTCTGCACCTATCCATGTATCCGCGAAGCGCCTGGAGGAGATCCTCTCGAATGTCAGCTACCGCACGCATATAGGGTGCAGGTGGGTGATACACAAAGTTATAGCATTCAGCACACTGAAGATTACACAATCCACCCCAGCGGCGCCGAGAGGCATGCTGGACAGAAATGTTGCTATTACTTACAATGCCTCGGAGGACCGCTTGCGCGAGGTGCACAGCAACCACGCTTCTATGTCTTCCCGAGGCGCAGGTGAAACGTATGGTACTCTGCGGGTGCTGCAATGCCTCGAAGAGGGCATCAAAGAATGGCTGCATGAATTCCATATTACCAATCAACCTACTGACAGTATCAGGATGATACCCCAGGTGCGCTTGGAGGGAACGATCACGGCCTGGATCATCTATATTCTGAAGATCACATTCCACCAGGTGGCCGAAGTCCCGCACAACCTGATTGTTGGTCCAACGGATCCCTACGCTCACTAGATGCACCTGTTGCTCCTGGATGCCTGGATCATCTTCAAGCAGCTCTACGATCTCAACAGGTTCGGGAGGTGTCGGCATTTCCTCAACCTCTTCTACCACTGCCCTGACGATGTCCAGGTCAGGTGAACGGGAAGGCATTGGGGGATTCAGCCTCGCTTTGGCAGCAGGGCGCTCCAGAATGTATGGCACCAAGTTGCCAGCAGCTCTGTTACGTCCCCTCCACGCTCTGGGCAGAGCATAGTTCTCTGACTGTGCCACCCTGCGGATTTGCTCTGCCAGCGCCATCCGTTCACCAAGTTGGGGGAAATTTCCAAAATTGCTGTATGTTTGTTGATCAAAATTGTGATTGTGCTTATCACTCAGGTGATCATTGCTTGCTTCAAAATGTTCACGCTTGTTGTCATCACAAATTATTGAACCAAAGTTGTGTTCAAGAGTCCCCTTCCATTCTAGCTGGACATTCCCAAACTTGCCATACTTAAGGTTTGAAAATTTACCAATGCTGAGGCAATTGGTTGCTTGGCTGCTGTTGAGTCCAAAGCTGCAATTGGCCTGTTGACCTGCATAGGTTCGCAAACTGACATCCTGCATACCAAGCTGCATTAAATGACTCTTGACTGCAACAGCGCTAATGTCAACGAATGCCAGACAAAAACAGCCCAGAAGACAAGTGCGGCTAAGTGCGCCACCCCACAACCCTGGACTACCTGCAAGACGTCCTAGAGAGTCCCATGCAGTTCTTCTGCAGGCCTTGCCATGTCTGTTGCGCAAGTCATCATCACCGGTCCTGGGTTCACGGGGGCAATGGGCATCCCATATGTCATACCTTTGGTTAGGGACAGGGCACTTGCTACCCGGCGCATAGTTGGTAACGCCCAGGCAAGTAAACCCTCCAAGTAGAGGAACCGCAACCCTAATCTTGTCATAAAAGGGGTCCCAGGCCATTCCACATTCCTCAAGAATCCTATCACGATTATTCATGTAATCCCAGGCGACTCCGCAGTAGGCCTTGCGACCTTTGTCCCCCCACCAAGTACTGGCATTCCCGGGTTGAAAAGGGCTTTTCATGGTTTTTCTTACTTTAAGGGATAAGGGGCTTCCGGACTCATTACAGGTGATTTGGTGAGATACCGAATCAACTACACGTAGGTGACCAAGAACACAAACTAGACTGATCCACCCATGCGCGTGGCTAGCCCAGCTGCAGGCATCCGAGTCAACACGTTTCCTGGGTTGAAGGAGTTTGAAGTGCAAAACTGGCGAGTCGCAATTATAATCGTTGCACCATTTAGCAATAGGCAAGCCAGACCCTCCAAGGGAAAGACGTTCGTAAAGGCAGAGTTGGGCATGTTGCAAACTTGTGAACCAAGTGAAAACAGCAACTCTCCTTAGGCAACTGGCAATTGCACGTCCAAAAAGAAATTCAGTGAGATCAAAATTTGCTTGCTGAAAGTTTCTGTTCCGCACAATTTGCTGAAGTTGCTTCTTATGAAAATTGTGTTGCTGAAAGGGCTGCACAACAAAACATCCAGCAACAAATTTGAGTTGTTGTGCATCTTGTATTGCTTGTGAGTTTTCATTAAACTCTTGGAGTTTGTCAGTATCAAAACTGCAAACCTCATACGTATCACAGCAACTATCACCTTCCACGGCACACTCAAGGGCCTTCTCCAACTCGCAATCCACAAGTTGACTGCCTGCGTGGGCATTGGAAGACTTATCAGTTCTGCAAAAGAAACCATGAGCATTCCCTGGCATCCTAAAGCATGGAACAGGACGCTCCATGTATGCTCGCAGGCTCTGCAGTACTCCTTCTCTGATTTCGCTAATGACCTGAAGGTATCCTGCAGGCGGATGATGATAGAAATCCCAACAGTCATTGCATCCCAAATTGCACAATCCACGCCAGTGGTGGCTGGATGCATGTTCGATCCGAATGCAGTTGGTTCCTATCAGATCCTTCAACACGCCGTAGGCCACATGAGTAGCAGCTACGCTCCTGTGACGGCCTGCGTTGCACATAAACTTGATGGTGGACCGCTCATGTTGTAGCGCTTGACAAATCGCGCTTTTAACCTTGTTGACGAAGCCATCGTTCTTTATCAAGGTACGCACTGTTTCGGGGTGATACCCGACATGAGAGCACAACCGCCAATTTCTGTCTGGGTTGTATACACTACGAAGATCGCAAAGGACGACCACCCCTTGGTGATCAACCTGACGATTGTCATACCATTTAGCCCCAAGACTGATCAAAGTGATCTGCTGCTGTTCCTCCGGAGCCAGCTGCTGTGTCTCAAGGCCAGAGTTGTCTTCTTCAATTTCAATTACTTCAACTTCTTCATCATGATCATGGGCATCAGCATTGGGTAGCTGCTCGTCATCCCAAACTTGTTGAATCATATCAAGGTCCGGAGAGCGGCTTGGCAGGGGAGGCTCGATACGGGCTTTAGCTCGCGGCCTCTCCAGACTGAGGTTAGGCACAACCAACGGCCTGACACCTCCGCGCTCCCGCCATGCTCGTGGCAGGGCAAGATTACCCTGTCCGGCCACCCGCCGAATTTGTTCAGACAGGCTCATTGCTTGACTAGACAATAAATTTGCTGAAAGTTGTTGTGTAGTTTGTGCGCAGGACGTGCAATTGCCAGAGTTCGAAAACTGCTCATCCATAACAAAACCCTGAGCGCAAATCAAAAGACAAAGGCCGAGGCCTATTGACAGCTTAAAAATGATGTTGCCAATCTTGCGCCATGAATGTATAAGGCAGTTGCTGAACATACCTGCAGTGCAAATTTGGCGTTGCGTCGCAAACACAATGTCTTGACTCAAATTGTCATCAGGCATTGTTGGTACAGGCTGCATGGCACCTCGTTCCAGGAGCTCCACTTCACTCTGCCAGCTTTCCTTAACAAAGGGGGCTTGTCTACTAACAACATCCGGCAAAGGTCCAGAGGGTTCATGGCCAGGTCTAGAAATTCTCAAGGCAGGTTGTAATTGAAGATCACTTCCCCCAAGAAAATGACAGAGTCCTATCATCCCAAGATACCCAAAGATAGTCCCGCATTGTATAAGATCTCTAGCATCAAATTTGAGGAGTGGATTTGAGGCTGCCTTAGAGGAAGGGAGCTTGTCATATTCCTCCTCATCATCTCCATCATCCCATGAAACATCCTGCTCAGACGCTTCATCAGACCCACGAGCATTTGGGCAGATTGTGTCACCTGGAACATGTCTAGTTGGATAAACGATCTGGTGAATAGTCCGACTTGTAGATTTGCTGGCATTAGTTCTAGTACAGTTCCGGCGCAGCTTAATGCTACGGACAGTGCTTCGCGTGACGTATGAACAATTTTCGTCATCCATCACAGAAGCACGGTAGTCAGCAAATGCGCGTGGCGACTTGTGCATATGTTGCTTCAAAATTTGTTGGATTTGTTGTGTGTGAACAAAACTAAAATGATTTTGATCATGCCCCACAATGATGGGGTGCTTGTCTCTGCTGTCTGCCGAATCAGGCTGGATCATAATAATTTGTTGTCCACTAACAACCACGACTGTTCGCTTCATGTAATGGGCTGTAGCATGAGCGGCTACCTCGTCGGCCCAGGCATTGGGTTTTAGCATAACTTTGAGGCTAGCCTTTTAGCGATTGTCCAATGCCATGCTTTGGGCAGCATGCCTCAATATTTTACGCTTAATGGTGTACCATTTCTGGGGCATACCGTGCGCAACAGCCCTCCACCAACAGTTACCGTCTCCAAGTGTACGTTTTTGCTGGAGCTTGATGGACTGCGAAGGGGCCCAAAGATACGTATGGCATCCAGGAATATACCGGAACATATCAGGTTGTTGTCTAGTCTTCGAAGGTTTACCACCACATTGTCTAGGCCAAATGCTCAAAAAGGGCATTTGCCTAAAGTCAACATCTCCACATTGAACAACACAAGTAATGGCGAAGAGGGTCATCCAAATTTGTGCAAAACTATGCAGCCATTTGGTGGGCCATGTCCGGTTGCTGGTCCTCTGTTTAGCCGGCTTTCCTTCCTGCAACCATACTTGCATCATTCTGCTCACGACAAGAATTTGCATCTCATCCACAAGTAGAGTGAGGATCATCACAAGAAGCAAAAACCAAGGGAATTGCTCCATTGTATACTCGGCCACATTCCCAATGGCTTCATTCCAAGACTCCTGCTCAGTTTGAATCCAATCAGGGATGCGTACATTGATGTCATTAGTTAGTTGAGTAATGTTTGCCGGGACGCCTGCGGCAGCATCCCCTTCGAGCGGCAAATTGCTTTGATTCGCTGCTGTGCATTTTTGTGTTTGTCTAGCTTGCATTGTTAGTGAATTCAAGGCATTGGCTTGTGGTGGGAACATGTCCCTAGTGTTACAGTGGTTGGCACACCCAACCGTTTGATTTACAACAGTGGCAACATTGAAAATGTGCCACACACAGAGGCAAACATACGGGGTAAGGATTCTCCCCCATGTGATGCGCCCTCGTTTGTAGTCTGCAGCCATAGCCCCCCCTCTACCGCGGCGCGAAAGGAGACTACCACAACTACAGGCTAACAGCTCACCCG